>BJBW01008188.1:0-31336 GCA_004320125.1 Scolopax mira
GGGCCATCTGTCGTTCTGGTTGGTTGATTCGGTCAAAACCACGACAATTTTGTAACGTGTTCTTTCCATATCTATCATCCATGCTATATGTTCCACAGAAACAAATAATATTAGTATCTGTTTCTGGCTTCTCCATGGGTTATGACACCTGCTTCCACAAGGTCTTCTGCGGGGTAGGGTGAACAAGGGAGATGGAACAAAACGTAGCCAGGCTCCTGCAAGCACATGGGTACACTCTCTGTGGCACGCAGTGGGGGTCTCTTCAGAATGACACCCAGGTCTGACAGGCTGGTTCCAGGGCAGATCAGCCCTGGTTACCTCCTCTTTGATGGCCTCGGTCAGCCCTAACTTTTGGTGGACAACAAGGGCTGTTTTTTTTCCCATGTGGTTTCTGCAGCCTGGTTCATCCGTGTCAGCCGCCAGCTGGGCCACTGCCGGGGCTCCCACAGCAGCCTCGGCCACAGCCCAGCAACTGTGGCACCCCCGAACCAGCTCCGAAGTGGTGAATAAATCACCAGGGTGCTGGAGCAGGGTTCTGGTACTGCTGGTCCATACAGGGAGTGACAGTCAGAGGCTGCTGGGGAGAGCCAGGGTGTTGTAAGTGCTGAACAACCGCTGGGTAGGTCCCTGAGTAGGCAGCTGATGATTCCCTGCGTCCACCTGGCAGATGGGTATGGACTATAGCAGTTCCAGGGGTTGCACACAGCAGCTGAGCAGCTGTTGGTGTCTCCAACCCATACCTCTGGCTAGGTTTTTTCATGCTGATCGAGGCACTTTTTGGTTGTTAGCCAGTTCTCAGAGTAAGATGAAGCACCAGGGCGCCTGAAGCAATCTGTTATTCTCATCCCATTCAGAAGAGAGTTCCTTGGTGCAAAAAAATAAAAAAAAAGAGAATCATTCTAGGCAGAGCAGTTTGGTTTTCACTGAGCCACCTAATTCGGTTGGTTGATAAAGTAATGCTAAGTGGTGGTAATGGTTTGATGATTTCCCAAATATTTTATATTGTGATGGTAACTTGGCAGTGCGAGGTTATTGGTTGGACTTGATGATCTCAAAGGTGGTGATCTCTTCCAACCAAAATGATTCTATGATTCTGTGATTCTATTTTATAAATTTCTTTATTTGATGAATGCAGTTCCCAGATGATTGAAAGTGATTATTGTACGATTCCAATAAAGTTATCCCAGGTACTCTGTAATCTCATTTTTGACTCCTAGAAACAAAGAAGTTAAACCATTCAATCTGCTTCTTTTTGCCCTGAGTGATCTTGGAGATTTTAACTAGATCAGTTAGAAACTACTAACTGAATTTGCAGTTTTACTGAATCCTCTCTAAATCAATATATTTATAAAAGGTAAATTATATAAATAGAGACTTAAAAAATGTGTAAGAAGCATTCCAAATACTGTGCTTAATGGCAATTTAATAAAAGAGAAATACCGCTGCCAAGAATATTTCTGGATTATCATGTTTCAACACAAAGTCATTTCATACTTTACTATGATTAATAGCTGCGGCATTTCTGGGCAGTTGCCAGATGTCCTTCCAGCTCTGCAGAGCAGAGTCAAGGTGACACCAGTATCTGCCCTGCTCTGAGAACGCTGTGCTTACTGCACGTACTGCAATTACTTCCATATGCTTAACATCCTTCTGTGTATTTTCTTACTTAAAATAATGGAGGAGCACACATTGCAAGATGCTTCTGGAACAGCTCTTTTAATACTCTTAATTCAAGTCAGGAATCTGTATTTTCTGTATTGTGACATATTTCATACTGAGAACTACATTGTATTCAGTCTCAACAAAACGTAACAAAGACAGTAAAAAAGAGACATCTTTTTTGCACAGTAAGAAAATTTTCAAAACAATTCCTTCTCTCCTCCTGAAAGAAAAGTCCCTTTATGTGCTCAGAAATAACATTCCCATTCCTAAAGATTTGACTTGAATCTAATTTACTTAGTATTTGTAATATGGTCATTATATTAAAGAAATTTCTCCACATAATCCTCAAAGGAAGATGAAGCTACTTATATATAATCTGGGAAAAGGAGATCTGAAATTATTGTAATATTGTATTATTTATCAAGTTACTTTGTGGGAATCTGAGCCATATTTATATCACTTCTGCTGCAAAAATAGCATTTACTCATCATGTTAATTGCTGACATTCATAAGCTTTTATTTGGAATGTTGCTAAAGATTTAAAATTCCTGTGATTATATAGATGTAATGATATATAACAAGCAACTTCTATACTCTCATGGGAATTTTCAATCCTCATCAGTAAACAAAAAAAGCTTATAATTGTCTGTCACTGAAATCACTGGTAGGTGCCCTTTTTGTAGGGAAAATGTTTTAATCATAGGCTCTTAGAAACACACTGCTGAAGCAAGAGGTTATAAGAAATTCCATCTTCAAGATTATTGTTTGTTTCAAAGTATTATTACATTTTAATCAATAAGCTATTATCTATTAATTTATTTCATTTGACCAATACATTTTTGAGAGATTCTCTTATATGGTTAAAGCTGAAGACCCAAGAAGTTTCAGCAGACAAAAAAGGCTTTGAATAAATCTTTCATCAATCACGAGGTGTTACTTGGTCTAAGACTATTTAATATAATTTCCGGTCATCACAGATTATGATACTTACATGAATAATTGAATGGGCATCTAGTACTCAGTAAAACAAAAATGGATTCAGTGATACTCCAAACTTATTTAAGAGAAGTATGTTTTAAAAAATCAACACAATTTCTTCTTTCAGAGCTCTTCTTTCATATTAAGAAACTTGAATAACTTTCAAATCAAGATGTGTTTTCAGAGTACAATAACTATAAATTACGTGACAGCTTTTTTATTGCTTTTTACTCAGTTTGGGAATTTCTCCTCATACACAACACATTCTAAAAGACGCAGAGCTTCATAGATGCATTTTTTTCCTTGGACAGACATTCTGCTTTTTATGTAAATTGACTTTCTGAGGTTGCTCAGCGTATGTGTGGGCTCTGTCATCTCTAGAGGTTGATACTTATGGTTGCAGAGCAGTAAGATTGCAAGAAAAATCTAATTTGCGGCTCAGCAATGATGCTCTATTTTGATGAAGGGAGGGAAAAAACCCATTATGATTACATGTTGGAACTCACTGAGATTATGGTGAAAGCAAAAGAAAGGAAGCAATCAGTAAAAATATTCAGTTCTCTCGTTTATTGGGCCACAAATTTTACAAACCGATCAGTTACAAAGATTATCATGGGGATATTGCTGTTGCTGTTACCCTCATTATTATTTGAGGGACACAAAGAGCCTGAAGAAACACAGTAAGCACATGTGAGGAGAGGATTCCCAGGCAGAGAAAACTGTGACTCAGTTTGACTTGTTTAGCTGCTCCCCATGTAAAAGCTGTTCTGCATTTCAGATCATACTTGCCACCCTTCTCTGAACTGTTCACAATTTTGATTTCTGTCTTTTTAAAACCTGAGATTCCTTAAGACTCTTTATGAAGGGGTCTTGTTGAAGGCCATCAGGAAACCCAAACAAAGTTCATCTGTGCATCCCTGATGTCAAAAAAGTCACATACAACTTTAGAGAACTCCAACAGCCGTCTCCTGTATATGTAAAGGCTTCCCTCTACCACAAGCTATGTTAGCTTTTCTCTAACAGGTGCTTTCCCTGATTCATATCTTGTCTTTTCTATTCCTGGATGATTGGAAAGTTCTTCTTTATCATTTCAAGATCAAAAATGTAGTTGGGCAAGTTAGATTCCTGTGCTACAGACATTTCAACACACGTTTTATTTATCCAGAACTGTGCCATTTAAGGAAAAGACAGCCTACACAGCTTTTAAATAAAAATTTGCATAAATACATGCCAGTTCAGAGTTCATACATAAAATCATCCAATATTTTTTCTGAGGATGAAATTATCTCTTGTCAACATCGATAGAATGTTTTAAAATCATCTTTTGTAAGTGATGTAGAAGGAAAACCAGGAGTGGTTTTCTTCTTTTTTTTTTTTCTGCATCAGGTACATGTACTTTTAAAGAGTAAATAGTAAACTGAGTGATATAAAGACATTCTCCTTTGCCCAGGGGTCCTCCAGCATAAAATCCCATTGCCTTTCTAAGTCCTCTTATCACTGGTATAAAATTAAGCTTACTTTGAAAACAGATTCATAGACTAAGTTTTAATATTGTATGATGTTAACTCACCCCTGTAAACCACCTGGGAACTAGATCAATTGCATTTTGAAAAAGACAGAAAAAGGAATGTCTATCTCACAGCTTTGGCATTTCCTTTTCTTATCTATACTGCACTCTGGGGCTGTTCAAGTAAACACAGACATGTTTAAATGAATATGTAAAAGTTCAAATTGGCATGGCATGTGGTTGTGCAGATGAAAAACCTCAGATGCATGTTAACAATTATATGTAATACATAAAAAAAACCTATTTAAATACACAGGAATGCAATCATCCAACTGCACACAACCAGAAACTGTACATCGTTCAGATTTTGATGAATTAATCATCATATCGTACTGTACATACTGTACCCTGATGAAATTTTCTCATGTAAGAACCTGGGAACCTTCTTTTGAACTATAATTCTGTATTTTATAAGAATTTATATTTTTATAAGTGAATATATATACTTTGTACAGTAGTGTTGCACATTCATCAGAAAGCTCTGGTCATATTGTAACTCCACGAGCTGTAACAGCTGCTTTCTGTACTCAGCACTTTAGTAATTTCATGCATATTAAAGCCACAGCACAACAGAGCTATTAAAAATTAAGTGAATGATAACAATTTTACTAGTCTATTTTCTGCAAGTGATCTGGTACAACAAAGAGCTAGAAAACTGCAGAACACATTCCATTCCATTTTGTCCAGTTATCAGTAGAATAAGAGGGGGTTGAAGACAGTCCTAATAACCAAGTGCATAGTTAATTGGATATGTATTCCCTTCAAAGAAGGTGTCCTTAAGACTCACCAATAATTATGAATTGCTGCAAATTACTGGAGTTGATTTATCTTCTGGGTATAGCTACAGAAAAAAGTTTTGCACAGGCAGCAGTATTTTGGGAGAGGTGATATTAATTTGAAGGCCAGGAAAAAGGTGGCTCTGATCCATTTTTATAGTAGTCGTCTTTGCAACATTTCAGGGCAGCACCAGAAAGGGTGGGATGAAGGATTTGGCTTTGTCTGAAGAACTGACAATATTCTCCCGTTCTTCCATTCGTCTGAAGTGACTCTGTACCGTAGAATAAAAAATCTCATTTAATTTTGCAGCTTTTGCAATAACTGTAGAGCCGAGGGACTTGAGTGCAGGCATTGATTTACTGCCTGTTTCTCATTTAGGCACACTGACCAGCAAATTGCTTGCTAATTTCAAAGGACCAACGTGCTTTAAAGGAAGATGCTGCCCCATTGCTGCAGAGAGAATATGCAAATTGATTGGATTTTTTTATACAGTTGTAGCTCTTACACAACACTAGCATTTAGTTTTATTGTAACTAAGACAAAAAATTACAAAACCAGAGTGACTACAAACATTAAATCAAAATAATTAGAAAGAAGATAAAGAAGTCTTTAAAAAATGTTTATGTATAAGGCCAGAAGAGATTAGATCATCTTACCAGCCTTGGTGAAATTCTTAATATTGGAAACCATAAAGTTATAAAACTTGAGCTAGGTTAAAACATTTGACTAAAAATAAGTCAAAGTCTGGAAGCAGGTGTTAGACGCAGTGGTTCCGCTCTAACTTGAAAACAAAACCTTATGACTCCCAAATTTATGAGCGATCTGTACAGGTTGTGTACCTGACCTGAGCTACCAAAGCAGTGATTCACCATACCCAATGTTTTCTCTCTGCAAGCGACCGATCCGTGTTGCTAAATGAAGACAGGAACAAAGCTGAAAGGACAAGATAATAAGTCTTGTTAATGGCATGCTGGGAATACCCTGAGAGAGACAGAAGTCCATCCTGATGTCCTTGTCAACAACCCAGGTAAACACTGTCACCTGCAAAATATTCTACTTCAGAACTGCAGAGGTAAAGGCAAGGTGCTGTGTGCGGGTACGTCAGGGCTGCACGGTCACCGAAGGGTCCCATAGTGCTCTTAAGGTCCTGTCTGCAGGTACATGTTCCCACAACAACCCAACCTTCTGTCAGGAAGAGGTCCCGGTGTGGTTTGAGTCTACCATATATACAGCCTGTACAGTTTTTTAAGAATAAAAGTCTCCTTGGTGCTCATTTATGTGAAGCAGCATTTTAGAACTGAATCCTATTGCATAAATAAAGCCACTGTCACCAAAAGAATAACAGGAGTGATGGTGGAGCATCTCCAAAGAGGAGTGCAAATACTAATGTTCACAATATTCCTGTGGTGAGTGTGATTTAAGTTGTGGATTTATGAAGTGAATCGAAAAAATACACATAGGCCACAAGTGGAGGGAATGCAGGAACCAAGCTCCATCTGCCTCCATACCTGTTCCTCAGGTAGCCTAGAAATGCTTTACATGTACAGCACAAATAACCAAAAAAACATGCCAGTCTTAAGCTGAAACAGCGCTGAACTGACCAAGATGACAAAATATTTTGAAGTAGCATTAGCTTGCAGAGCTGCTCAAACCCATCACATTCAGGCTGTGTTAAAATTAATTGTAATTTATTTTAGCAAGTGTGTACAAAGAATTGTGAGGGTCGGAGTCCACTGATACAAATCCTTACCAGACACAGAGTGTTACAGTCCGGCTCATAACAACAACTTTTGTCTGTTTAGCAAGATGACCCAGCAACCAATTTTCTGGAGCCATTGCAATTGCTTACCATGAAAATTACAGGTTGCGTTCAAGAAAGGGTAAACACCAGGAGAACCTTTGTGCATTTGCTCCACTTTCTGCTGAGCAGCTTTGGCCGCAGCTTTCTGAGCATCACATCTCATTCACAAGGTGACCCAGAACACAAAACCCTGTAATTAGACGGAAAATCCAACCTGCTTTCTATACAGGCCTGTCAGGCCCCTTGCCTTCTGCTGCCCGGGGTTGCCATGGCAGCGCTCTCCCAACAAAGGAGGATGTCTTGCAGAAGGAGAAAAGCACCGCCAAGATGCTCAGAGCTTTTGCATTCGGCCAGATAAATATTCATGATGCAACTGTGTGCTTCAGAGCCCCTCTTTCTTTGGGTAAGTTCTAGGGTGATTGTTCACCCTCAAATAACGCCCAGAAGAAACTTTTTCATAGTGAAAAAACAAACAAATCCTCAGGTAGACTGCTGATGTAAATCACCTTCCTTCCTCAAATAGCAATTGGGAAGTGCCAAGCGAGGAGATTGCTGTACAAAGAAAAACTGATCAGGTGCTTTGACCAGTATAAATTGGTCTGCTGAGATCTGTAAAACCTCCCCAGCTTTTACTAGTTAACAGTTATCATTTGGCAAAATGATTTTAATTGATGAGGAGTTATGTAATTGTTTATGTATTACTACTAAGTGTGCGGTATATATGTATTATGATATAAATTGCAAAAGGACACAAATAGATACATCTAAAAGTGTATTGAGCTGTTGATCTTCTTTTAAATAATTTCCCCTCTTACCCTGTGCGGCTTTCTCGATGACATCTTTCTTCATGCCACTAAATTCTTTTGTGTTATCTTGAGGTGGTAGAACAACTTGCAAAATATCTGAACACACTTTGTCACCTATTCCAGCGCTACAAACTGGGAATTGTAAATTATTTTAATATGTCATAATTTAAAATAGTGTTCTGGGATGGTTCCAACAGCATTTTTTTAATCACTTAACATCTATGCTGACCAGGACTTATTTTCTCTTGTAAATCTCATAAGCATCAAACAAGATGCTGTGCCTTCAGCAGAGCAGTGATTACTGTAATATATCTTTCTGTCATATACTGACAGAGCTGCAGATACAAAAGAAAGAGGACTGGAGTGATAGAGATCAGCTTCAGGTTTGGTGACATTACATCTCATGGAAAGGGGAAAAGCTGAGAAAAGAAAGATGCTTCTATTTCAGTATACCAATTTGGATTAAGGATTTTATATTTCTTAACCAGTGTGTGAAAATGTTAGTGTCAGGCTACTGTAAAGCAAAAAAGGACTGGCAAGTACTGTATCACTACAAAGAAAATCTTGGTTTCCTCTAAATAATACAGAAGAGACTGTAATTGATTATTTAAATGACAAAATTTACTTTATCTTGAAATGAGTAACTATTATATAGTTGCTTAGCAACTCAGACAATACTAACATCCTTGGCCAGGTGGTACCGAGTTCCTTTTCTGAATTTCTGACAGTGTCTTTCCCTTCGTTTAAAGCTCTATAATAGCTTCCCTGCCTCTTATGCTTTAAACCCAAGACTGTCCCCTTTCATTTCTCTACACAAGAAATAGCCTTGATTTAGGGGAAGTGATTCCATAAAACTGAAAACTGTCATGTGTTTGATATACCTCTATGTCTCTATAGTATCTGTTTATGGGGAAATGCAGCTGAATCCTATTTTCATTAATTAATTTGGTTCATTTTCATTGACTTTTTTACCTGGTCTCTGTTCTGAACCAGACACATTGCTGATTTGAATGGGAGAGGGAAAGAAGACTTCATATGGTACAGGAGCGCACTTTCCTCTCATGTTGTGTTCCAGAAAGGCATTGAAGTCACTTGGAGTGAGCCTGATGGAGGGCCACTGAGGTGGCCATGTGGCTGGGGCTGGCCAGAGGGATGGATCTGGCTTATCCTGGAGATGAAAAGGCTGAGAAGGATTCTAACTGCTGTCTTAGAGTAATTAAAACTGTGTTATAGAGAACATTGCACTGGTCGGATGTGTGCAGTGAAATGCCAAGAGGAAATTTTACCAGCAACAAGGTGCAACAAGAGAAATGCCTGTGACAGTAAGGAAGCAATTCTTCCATGGTGAGAGTAGTTAAGAACTGAAACACGTCGCCCAAAGAAATAGTGAGTTTCTTTCCTTGTCAATTCTCAAGACTCATCTGGATGACCTCCAGAAGTCCTTTTCAACCAGGTTTTCTGTGATTTTGTGCAAGGGACACATTAATTGTATTTTTCTGTGATTCCTGCACTGGGACACAGTATGGGTTATGTTCCCCAGTGAAATATGTAGGGAGATGACTAGGCCCCATCCTGAGGCTTGGATAACAGAAGAGACCACAAGAAAACATTGGACATAACAAGAGAAATCGCTGACCATAACAAACAGCAGAGCAAGCAGCTGACAAACGTTATGATGTAATACCATGAGAAATGGTTGGATTTCAGAGTTTGTCATGGAGAATTATGAGAGAGAAGGACAAGCTTTATAGGTAACTGGAAGGGAATATTGGGGATGTTTTGGTGAGTGCAATCTAGGGAGGAAAACTGTGTCCAGGTTACCATATCATTAACACCATGCAAGGCCTAGATGTTAGAGGTAACAGTATCAGAAACATCAAATGTGGTTATGGATGTGACGCAACTGGGAGCAATGGGAGTAAGTAACTAGAGTTACTTGTTAATTTGGGAGGAGACACGGGTGGAAAAAGTGAGTGATTAAGGTGGGTAGAAGGAACTGTAAGCATGGGAAAATGGAGAGAAGTGGGGATAAAGGAGGACAGCCATGTATAAGCAAGCTGCTGGTCAATAGAGTTATCTGATCGAGCCCTGCACCAACTGCAGTCTCTCTAATCTTCTTTGAAATCCTATTCCTAACTATTTTTTGTGATCTCACTGTGAAGCCCGTGCTTATGTGGAGAGGTCTAAATGTCAGCAACCGGAGAAGGGGCAGTGGGTCAAAAGGGCCCATAGTGCCAACAGCTGGACACCGTGGCACGCAGATGCTGCTGAGCTAATTTCAGCCCTGTGTGTATATGTGTGTGCCTAATGTATGTGTATCAATTCAAGCTGGACTAGCTGACAAGGAGACAACACACGTATGGAATGATATAAGGCCTGAGCCAATGACAAGGTAAAGTAAATCCCTTACATATGCAGGATTTGTAAATGTGATGAATTTTCTCTGAGCCTAGAGAGTGATGGTACTGTTCCTAAACAAGGGGTCTGTGAGAGCCAATCAACACACTGAGTCGAGGTATTTATCTTTATTTCAATTCTGCAGAATCGGGTGCTGGGCATTTAATAGCAGCCAGCAAACCTCATGTTTCAAACTTCCCAGTATTTCTAACAACAAGATACAGCTGATTGGTTAATAATGATTCATTCACCACTCCTAACTATAACTATACATATGCACCTAAGCTCATCTTTAAAACCTTTAGGGAGGGTACTTCTTGCCCCAGTGCTGGACCCCTGAGCTCTTCCCTTCCTCCCGAAGCCTTGCGCCCACAGTGTCTGACATTTGCTGTCCACTGCTGGGAGCACACAGCCTCCTACTGGTATAACTGGCTGAGTATAATCCTTGTATACTATAGTGTTTTCTATTGGTATTGGGATCAATATTGGTTCTTTGGTGTTATTAATATTAATTTTCTAGCCTTATTCTAGAAAGTCTGTTTATATTTCAACCCCTGGGTTTCCTTGTTTTTTCTCTTGATTCCCATTCCCTGGTGGAGAGGGATCATCAGGTGATAGAATGATTGTCTGAATGACAATAAATTGTTGCGGGTTCCTCAAACCGTAACAAACTCCCTCAAAAGTCCCTATTTTGGGTCAGGTACTACCCATAAATTGAAGTAAAAGTGAGGCTGGTGTTCAGGACTGTGGCTCTAGAGGCACGCACCTTCCACCTTTGATGGAGCCCATCTCCCCGACATAGCTGCTTTTGGGGCTCAGTTGGCTCATCCAGCATGAGGGAGTCCCAGGTTTTGGAGGGAAGCCCACCGCTACACGGGCAAACAGGAGTCAGTAGGTCTGTGATGAAGGAAACGAGACTGGGGCTGGGGCTGTAAGTGTGAAGTGGAAGACCTGGCAGACCTGTTTGTAGGGCGAGCTGTTCCACTAATACCTAATACCTGGGAATTGCAATTCTCACTCCTTTGTCCATCCTCATTCCAGATCAGACAGGATCAGGCTGAATAAATTACCTGCAGCAGGAGTTTCAAGGGCTGGAGATAGTGTGTTGTGCACTGTTAGATAACATGACTCTTTCAGCCTTGACATTTTCTGATCCAGACATCATAGTATGTATTACTAGCAAACAACAGAAAACCAGGAAAAGGGCTGAGGGAAAGAATTATGCAGCAATAAATTGTTTGCTTATTCTTCTCTAAATTGCTTAGCTACCATGGAGATAAGCATAGCACAGATACCAAGAGGTACTACTGTTATTCCCACACATGCCATTCTATATCACTGTGAACATTTATTAAGCTTTAAAAATAAAGAGATTGAATTTAGGAATTCTGAACCTCAGATCTGCAAACTGTATTGCCTTTCAAGAGAAAAAGAAAACTTCATAAAGCACCAGACTTGGAACCAAGAGCTCTCTGTCCATATTTGAGGTTTTGAAATTAAGTTTGGAGCACAGGAAACTTGTCTGCATACTACCATAATATTACCTTTTATTCTATTTTATTTCAGTAAGGTTTAAGCAGATAAGCAAAAAAGGGAAGGCAGTAATAAATTAATAACAACTTTGATTCTTCTGTATGTAGGGAACTCTTCCAGGAGGAGCATATCTGTACTTGACAAATCCGGTCTAGTTCTACAGCTAGGAAGAGTTTATCTGTATGTGCAGACTACTGTTCTTGTTTGAATTAGCACCTCCAAAAGGGTTAATCAGAATATGCTTATTTTGGAGACTGCACCTAGCATGGCTACATAAAACCACAGACCCCCATGCTCCCTGCATGGGCTCTGTTCTCTGCAGGTAATAGTGCAGAAAGCCCAGCATCTTGAGAGCTTCTCCAGCTCATAACAAATGTCAGGGAGAGGCGTGTGCTTTAAGCCCTTCTCCTGTAAAGTCTGTCATAACTTCACTCAGGTTGGAGAAAAATATCTAACCTGCAGTCAAGATTCATAACTTTGACTTGCCTCTGGACAGTTTTGCTTAGGAAATACAAGACTACCTTCGGGGTGCTTAGGACCTACTCTAGCTTCCTGTGTCTTGAGAGAATCCGAACACCCTGCCATACTATCAAGATGCCAGCTACTCTGAGAGCAGGGGGAAGTTAGTTTACAGCCCCTTCTGACAGCAGTGCTCCCCTACACACCAAAGCAGAAGCCGATGAACTGCTGAACTGAGCATTCATCTGTTGAGAAAGACACCGAGTTTGGCCAGCGCTGCAGTTAAAGCACTCTCCTGTGGTAAAAAGGGACACGCAACAGTTTGTAGCAGAACTACACACAGCGAGAAGCTGGCATGAACAGAAACAGGTATATGTGAAAGCACGGCAAGAGGGTCTAGAGCAGAGGGTGGAAGAATGGCACACAGGGAGAGCCACTCGCACAGGTAACAGCAATACAATCCTCAGCAGCCAAGGGAGGTGCTCCTTGCCCCCCGAGACAAGGGTACAACTGACTCATCAGCAGAAGACCTGCACTCTGACAGCAGGAGGATGGCAGTACAGTTACTGCATGTGGATTGTGTCTTTCCTCATCCTGGTATTCCAACAGGAAGTCAGACTGCAGACACAAGACAGCTAAAATGAGGAAACAAAAGAAAATGGGCAGCCACCTTGCCTAACATTTTTTGGAGGCTATTCCTAAGGCAAAAGATTGTGCTTTGATTACTGGTGGCTCCTGAAGGGTATTTACTGATGTGAAGTGCTAACATATATATGCTGGCCCCTTTAGGCAAAATTTTTAGGACTTAGGCATCAAGCAAATAGGACTTCTGAGAATCTGAAATTTCAACCTAGGCACCAGGGATAATTGGGCAACACTTAAATGCATAACTCTTGTAAATCTTGCCCAACTAAAACTATCTATACCACTTCTTCCTTCCTGCACTTTGACCTTCTCAGGTGGTCACCTGGATATTCCCAGACTGTTTTTCACTTATGGAACAAGAAGAGATCAACAATGTGTTATATATATTCATGCTTAACAAATGCAGTACTATTAACCCTGTAGTTCAGAATACAGATGGAAACTGTTTAATTTCCTCCTTCTAATAGAATAACTCATTTTTACTTTTACTTGAACACAAGGAAGTTTAAACAGCAACTCTGGTTCCTATGGTTAGCTATTTCATTATACTTTCACTGTGTAAGTAAACACGCAAAGGGGAGCACTGGAGGCTGTAGCTATAGAAATCAACAAATGGAAACTAGTAACTTATTCCACTACTAAATATTTATAATTTTATGAATCCCTAACTCACCTTGCAACAGTCACTAGTTTTGTTGTAAAGAATAATTTTACTGGGAGCATGTCTCTGCTGTGTGATAGAAACCAAGTATGGATTACATTCATAAGCAATTCAATTAAATGTGTACAGAAACAGTAAAACAATCCAAGCAAGTAATATTACCCACAGACAAGCAAATACATAAACAAGAAATTAAACATGTAAAAACACGGACAAATATAAAAAAAATTCTACTGGAAACTGAGTAGAGATCCCAGATCAAAAGCTGTCTATGGAGATTCTCACCTCTGCTTACACAGACACTGCCTCTCGCTGTTTAACGGAACGGATTAAGAGTTTTATTACCTGGTCTGGGTAAACTCTAAGACTGGAACATCTGGAATATGTCCAGCTGGTTATCACTAGCCTTCCTAACACCTTCCTAACACCCCTTGACCAGGAGAAATCAGATTCAAATTAAAATGGGGGATTTAAGGCTTAGGATAGCACCTACACACTGGGTCCCGGGAAGAGAGAGGGAGACCTCCAAGTTAAGACCACTGTGGAAAGATTTCTAAGGTCTGCCTTGTCCACCTCTTCGTGAGCATAGGGAGAAAGGGTTCCTACTGTTTAGGGCTGGTAGGCCTCAGCTGCATCTGCAGTGTGCCTGGTGTTGGTCTTCATAGAGAAAAGGATAAGAGGGAGAGCTGCCTGTCTGTTAGCTCTGGAAATGCCTTGAGAGGGCTGTATCCCTTGGGCTTACCCATCTCCCTCAATAGATGCAAACTCTGGCAGACCCCAAGGTAGGAACTTCCTCCCTGAAAACACATCCAGAAGGCATCTTATTGTGATATCTCTCTCAAATAAGATCTAATCCTCTATGCCACATCTTCTGCCTCCACATGTAAGTCTGCTACCTGTACTTCCTCTACTCAATATCATTGTATTAGAGTTGTAAAAGTTTCAGGCTACCTGGAATAACTGCTTGCTGCTGCCATCTATAGCAAACTGTGGTTTCATCACACAAAGATAAACACAACAAATCAGATACCTGAACCTGGGCAGTTAGAAACATTGCTGATGCACCCAAACCAAGTAAAATACAGGTGCAGACAGGTCAAAAGAAATTAAGACAGAACAGACTTGACAAGCCTCAGTCCTGAGCCCTTGCAAACTCAATGTCATCAACAAAGATGTTGAACAGCACTGGTCCCAGTACTGGTCCTCAGGAACACCAATCGTCACTGACATCCACTTGGACATTGACCCGTTGACTGCAACCCCTTGAGTGGCCATCTAGACAGTTCCAGATCCACAACATCTTGGATCTGAGCCCCTGGCAAGCAACACATCATTCTAGATAGCAAGCCAAGTAGGCAGATGGGGACTTCTGTCCTCCACAAGTGGAAAGCTACCACTACTCTCCCTTGCCATTTCCTCATGTCACTAATATGTAGTTTATGCTTGGAAAACTCTAATGTTTCCTCAGGTATGACGCTCTGCCTCTCACATGCTACTAAGGCACTGAACTTGTTCTGTAATTGTAGATATGTGGGTGGAGAGGAGCCATCTTCTGTTTGCCAGAAGTCAGGTTAAGTGAGTTAATAAAATATAATTCAGTAAAGATTCTTTTTTAGTTGTCTTTCCCTTTGATGTTTCATATTGCAAAGAATAAACTCATGCATTTAGGCTACACTGCTACTTTGTGGCCAGTCTTGATTCTTCAGTCAAATAATGACAGGAAAGTCAGTCTATGGTTTCCAAAAATACATGCAAATCCTTTAATAGCTGAATATTTGTTGTCTCCAGCATTAGAATTGTGGAGTAGGAGGAAGATTGTTCTGGACAATACAGGGTCTAAACTTGATGGTTTGTTCTCTCCTGTAGTAAGAAGGCTCTGAATGCTTTAAGAATCACCTTAAAGGCTAGTAAACCAGAAATACTAAGGACACTGCTTCGAATCTGGTTGCTCTTGCGACTGGACTTTTGCATTAAAAGCAGATTATGAAGTTTGGGGATTATTTTTATTGTTTACTTGCTTCTAACTTAGTTGTTATAAACTAACTGCATAATAAATTTTCCACAATTAACTATTTGGGGACTACTGTATCCATTTTATGGGCTATACATGGCTTTAGGGGCTTACTCTAAATGAATAAGTCAGGAAGATTTTAATGAATGGGCATGAATAAGTCTTGGAGGAAAATTTTTTGAATCTGGATAAGCGTTAGAGAAACTTATGGCAAGTAGATTTGTTCTTGAAATTTCCCTGTATGTAAGTCTTCCCATTTTGTTGTACCACATCATCAACAACAACAACAACAAATGCTACAGCGCTTATACAGAGTGTTTTATTATTTTTAAAACCACAAGAACAGACTTATGGACCTGAAACGTAATTAATGCCGGAGCAGTCCTTTACCCACAAACTTTTTTTATTGAAACAGGGCTGGTGTGGTCATGCCCCGCAGGCAGCAGCCACATCCAGTTCTGTTGCCAGCTGTACACTGGCAATCTACAGGCGTAGTGGTTACCATTATGATGATGAAGTTTGTGTTAGGTTCTGTGATAAAGGTCTGCCTGGTGCCTGACCAGCACAGTCTGTCCTGTCTTCTCCTTAAACTCCATTTCTAAGTCTTTTCCTGGGTGCAAGGCTCCCTGTTTGGTGTGTGTCTTCATGGGGGTCTGCTTGGAGCAGCTGGGGTACGGCCATGGGTCACAGGGGCACCCATGTCCATGGTGCAGCAACCACAGCACACGTCAGCCTTCCAAGCCATCTGCAATTCCACTTTAAACAGCACATATTTCCGAAAGGCAAAGATGGGAGATGGAACTTCTAATCCAAACCTTTCCTCCTTGTCCCCGTCTCCTAGCTGCTTTGTCCCAAGCAGCCTGTGGCATGATGATTAGGAAACTCTTTGAGGAGACAAGAAGCTACAGTCCTGATTCTGCTGCCTTCGGGCAGAAGAAGGAATGAGCCTGAGTGCTGAATTATGAGGGAAATTTTCTTCCCACTGTTCCAGAAGAATGATGGAATACTTTTCAGTGGCTTTTTTTTTTTTTTTTTTTTTTTTTAAAGAGTGAACGCTGTGTTTTTTTAAAGGAGGATCATCTTCAACAGACAATCCAGCTTGAGAATCTTATGTAGGTGGAGATCTCCCCTGGAGGCTTCCAAAGAAATATCTGAGAAGACTCAGACTTAAGAGTCATATGTTTAATTAAATATTTTCTGACAGCTTACTCTAGCAAGACTTTAGCTATTCCAGGTAGGATTCATTTGATTAAAATAACTTGTTTAAAATGTACCTATTTACAGCTGAGCTAACCACTTCAGGCTCCACTTCTAACTGACAGAGAGATTGATCCGTGTTAGTTTGAAGCAAATATTCTCAACAGGTTCTCTGTCTGAGCCAGAGTTGCATTTGGATGCACCTTCACTCTCTGCATGTTTTCTGCCCAGACAGCTCAAAACATGCTCCTGGTCTCCACATAAGAAATGAGATACTTTTATTAGACTTGCACAACTATTTTGGGGAATTTATCCATGCCTTTGTTTTCTGAAAGCAAGCTGACATTAATTGTGCACTCTTTGGGAAGACTGAACACATGAAAATATTCAAGGCTGTGAGGAACTCAAATGTTACAATTATGTTTTGAATAGCAGACTAGAGAACCAGGGGATCATTCTTTGGCCTGTAAAATTCAGGTAATTCTTGTCTAACAATTAGAAAAGGGTCGTATTATGCTACTGTAGTGATTTCTCTTCCTTCTTCTGTTTCCCTATTCCTTCCTCCCCCTGCCCCACCCCCACCAATAATTCAGCTTCTAACTGAATTTGCTCTCTAATCTTGAATGAGGTGAATGGAACAAATCTATATATATAAATTTTAACCTGTGTTAAAATCAGTTTAGTGTTTTTTTGTGGTATATGTGTAGCTATTTTGCTGCTTCTTCAGAGAAGTCCTTTGGGTTTTTTTAGTAGTTTTACTACTTTGCAAGGCAAGAAAACAACTTTTTCTTTAAAAAGAGTTTTAAGTAAGTTTTAAAAAGATTATGCCATAAGATTGTCTGCAGCAGAGCAGGGTATTGGGCTATGAAACATCATCTTTAACCTTGTATTTCAAGAAAATGTAATGATTCAGAAGTATGGAGAAAATGTAAATGTAGAGAATATTAACAACTTCAAATTTGTAATAACAGAAGTGGAACAGAGGCAGCAGCTGAGAAGGTTATACCTAAAACCATGATGATAGAAATCATAAAGTATAAAATTGGCTTCTTCCCATACAGTTCAGATTCCTGTCTTCTTGCATCTCTTTCTGTACTGCGGTTGCAAGTTGCTGTAACTTTCACACTCTAAAAGTTCTGCAAGCTTTTCGAAGAAGAGGTCACCCTTGATTGCCTGACCAATAAAACTGCTTATTCTGTACATAATGATTTTCTGCTGAAGAAGATTTGCATTTCTGTAAAGAGCTAGTTCTACAGTGGATTAATTCTTTTTGAATTGCTGCTGAGAGGAAATGAACCTGCAGAGAGACAACTGACTTGCAAATTTCTCCTCTAAGGTTATGTAAGGTCTCAGTGTTTATTCCATGCAACTCACCTATGTTGAACATCAGTCTTCACCCAACTGAGCATACATTAAACTAAGTTACTATGATTTTACTAAAATGGCAATGTATTAATTAGCACAATAACTGAATTCAGGGGGAAAAAATTTTAAATATAATCAAGAAATCAGCAGTTTCAGTTAATCAAACATCATACAAGTGCAGCAAACATTTCACTCAACCAGTGAACCACCGGGACTGCATTGTGCCAGTC
Source organism: Scolopax mira (assembly GCA_004320125.1). Taxonomy (NCBI): domain Eukaryota; kingdom Metazoa; phylum Chordata; class Aves; order Charadriiformes; family Scolopacidae; genus Scolopax; species Scolopax mira. The sequence continues at coordinate 18,090 of BJBW01008188.1, forward strand.
TTGTCTTGGATAACTGCAGGTAGATTTCTTTCAGTACCTATACACAGTGTCCTGGTTGATTTATATCAGTAAATAGCTGTGCTACTGTCAAAAGTGTTTGGTTCACTTTCCTCCACCTCTGAAATCATGCTAGGTATAGAATTTAAGCACTGACCTTCAATAAATGATTATTTTCTGCACACATCACATCAGCATGATGGTCTACACACAGTTTCTGCACACATAAAATAGGCATAACCTACTGAATCAACTTTCAAGCAAAACTGCTTTCGAATCGATGGCTACATTGACTTTATAAACACCAAATTTACCTTTAGAAAATTGATGAGTTATATGCCATTCCTCTACTTCTAATTTACTACCTTCAACAAGTAGCAAGTACTTCATCTCAGGTGGTAAGAGAAACAAGGCACTCTGCCTTGTTGAGCTTCTGATTGTTGCAGTGAGTCTCTCCAATAACTCTGGTCTTTCATCTCATCTCTCTTTACCAGATTTTCACAAGCAGGGAAAGGCTTGGGGCTTTATAGGTCTTTGAGGAAGAGAGAAAAAGCTACTTTACTTCTGCAGCATCTTTGTTCCTTCTAAGTGCCATTGTTTATTCTCATACTGTAGTGATGCCTCTGTACAAATGGTGTTAGAAATGTAACTTTTTACTTTAGTATTGCTATACATCAGTTCACTTTCTTAACCTTCAAAAGGCACCTTAGAGTGCTCTTATCTCTCAGCACTTCTTTTCAGCTTGTGCTCAGTCGGTGTCAGATTGCCTTGCCTCAGAGTTTTAAATTATCTTCTGTGCTCTTATTCGATACCTTTGCAGGCAGCCTCTACAAATCCTCGACTTCAGTTCTAAGACAGCCTTTTAAGTCGTTTGCTTCTGATACAGCTTCAGTCTTTCTGCCTGCTTACAGAATGCTTACAACTAGGTCACATGGGGCAGCCTGGGTAGGAACACCATCCAAAAACTGTAAAAATGTTGTTTGGAAGGGATTTCTTGGAATCTCTATTCTAACCTCCTGCTTGAAGAAGGATTGTGGCTGTGCCAGATCAGGTCAGTTATGGTTTTGTGTAATGAAGTCTTGAAAGCCTCCAAAACCAGAGGTTCCAGATGCTTTATGAATAACCTGCTCTTCAGTGCTGCACTACCCCCCTGGTGAATATATATTTTTCTAATGTTCACCTTGAGCTTCCCAAGATACAACCATCACTGCTCTTCCACAAAGAAAAGTGTGTGGCCCATGAGCTTTTAACTCCCATTTGTTTTTCTTTGTTTGTGGTTTTATTTGTTTGTTTGGGTTTTTGTTTGTTTGTTTTTGTGGTTGGACTCAATGATTTCAGAGGTCTCTTCCAACCATGATGATTCTGTGATTGATTTGTCTATCTGTAGGCTGATGTTTGATCACCTCTTCACAAGACCAGTGAAGCCCAGCTTCTCACATACACTCTGGGCCCCAGACTGTCTTAGTTGTTCTCTGCTGGACCATGTCCAATTTCTCCATGGCCTCTAGGGATGCACATCTGCACATAGATGGATATTCATCAATAATACCAAGTACAAGAAGCTAATAACTTCCCTCAGTCTGGTCACCATGATCTTATTGTGGCACAGCACATACATAACCTGCCTTTTTTCCAATGAGGCCACACTGTTGCCTTCTATTCAACCTGCCATTCCCTGTTGCCTCCAGGTCATTTTCAGAAGGACTGCTGTTCACGCAGTCAATTTCAATGCTGACTCAGTATTTTGCACTTCTCCTTATAGAAGTTCATGTTTCTGTGCTCCCTAATGATTAGTGCAGCGTTGAATTGTTAAACATTTGTCACAGTCAGCAAAAATCTCCTTTTATAAAAATATCTAACAGCTGCTGAACACATTCACTTTATTATGCTCTCTTTTATGACATGCATACAAGCATTCTTTGGCTTTCTGGGCTTTTGGGATGCTAATAGAAAGTCATGACTTGTCCTATTGGCCTACCATTTGCCTTGAGCTAGCTCAAATCTGTGTTCCTCACTGATGCATCTCTTCCCTAGTCTATTTTATTCACATGAAACACAATGTTCTGTTCATCTCAAATACCAATGGACTAAGCAGAAAAAACTGTGATGTACTGATACACTTCCAAAGAACCAACTAAACAGCTTTCTATCGACCCCTGTAGACAGCACTGGTTTTCTGATGGTTCCCAAAGACTTTCTGTCCTCCATTCAAAGTGTTTCTTCATGGCTCAACTACATTTCAAACACATTAAGTTTATTTTGAGTCCCATCTACTACTTGGTTATATGTGTACGTAGAGGCCACAGAAGTGGCTCCCTATGACATCCTAGAAATATTTTCTCTGTTCTGTTTATCAGATGGTCATGTGAGTGACAATAGCTTTATGAAAACGAAGATGACACATAAACAAATGAGTTCATCAGAGTGAACCGTTATGAAGCTCTTCATTTAGTAGAGATGCAGTAACCTTGCTCTTCAAAAGTCCGGAAATGATGCAAGAATGCTGGTTTGTAAAAATAGTTCTGAGTGTAAATCAAAGTCTGATTGTAACTTTTTAATTTATTGAAAATATTTATTCCAGACATAAAGGGAAAGCAGGTGTTCTCTGCTTCTTAGACATCATTTCCCGCTTTCCTGATTTCTGTTTTATTTGCTTTATGGTTATTATAATAGCTGCCGCCAACCACTCCCACTTCAGTGTGCTAACCATGACTCACATAAGTGCCTAATAAATTACATCAATGGGAAGGCAGATGAGCACATGAAGAGGAGGTGCAAAACCCATTAGTCATGCAGTCTCCTTTTTTGGGGACTGAATTGCTTGACAGAAAAGCATTGTGAGTGGCTTGTGCATCTGTCAAGTCCACCAGATGCCAATCTTACTCTTGCAGTTTTTGTGAAAGCCGTTAATCAATATGCATTATTCAGTATTGTAAAACAGCACCTTAATTAAGCAGCCAACTAAAGCAGAAGGAAAAAGGTAACCACCCAGTACACAGTGAGTTTCTTCAGACAAAGAGAATAACATAGATTTTGCGACTTGAAGCAATATTTAGATCACAATCCATTTTTTTTTTCATACATTATCTTGTATAAAGATGCAGTTGAAGACAGGTATCACTTGGAACAACAAAGTGAAATGAAGGATCTCTCTGTGCTAGATTTTGATCAACATGCGTGAAATAAAGTGCATCACTGTACTAGATAAAAGTCAGAAAAAGGCACATTATTGCACTGCTGTCCATATTGCTGGGGATGAGACAGCATTTTCATTATAATCTGTGTGATTTCAAGGTTTATACCATACCTATAATAATTCAGCTAAGGCTGATACTGTATAAAACTTTTTTAATAGCCTTACAGGATTTTTTTCTTGGTTTATTTGCATAGAAGTGACCCTGGTACATTTACAGAGAAGCATGGCACATTAAACCAAACCCCCCCCAAACCCTATTATTTTAATATCAGCAGCTGAAAAGATGTTTTCTGTATGGAAATGTCTCACTACACCTTAGATCAGAAAGAACTGCTAGCTACTACAGTCATTCTCATAAATTGATCTGTTGGTGGGATCAAACTACTCTTTAGTAATAAAATCTAAATGAAACCTGAAGACTATACCAACACCAGGAAATGCCAAACCAAATCTACACTAGCCTTAGGTAGGGAAAAGAACTTATGAGTTCTTATGATAACCTGGAAAAAAAAAACAATTAGCATGAAGGTTTTAAAGGAACAATAGAAAGAGTTCATGAAAAAAACAGAAAAGAGCTGAGCCCCACGCAGAGGTGTGACACCTAGGGGGTTTTCCTGAAGCCACCTTTCTGAACAGGGTGCAACACAGGTTTTTGATCTCAGGACTAGAGTAAAAAATACAACTTTTTCTATAATAGAATGCATTGAGTCAGAACCATGTCTAATCTGTCCAAATGTCTTGTGAGTGCTTGTGGATGAGAAGCTCAACATAAGCCAGCAGTGCATGCTGGCAGCCCAGAGAGCCAACTGTGTCCTGGGCTGCATCAAGAGAAGTGTGGCCAGCAGGTCTTGGGAGGTGATTCTGTCCCTCCACTCTGCACTCATGAGACCCCACCTGGAGTACTGTGTCCAGCTTTGGAGTCCTCAACACAGGAAGGACATGGACCGGTTGGGATGGGTCCAGCAAAGGGCCACAAAGATGATCAGAGGGATGGAGCACCTCTCCAGGAGGACAGGCTGAGAGAGTTGGAGTTGTTCAGCCTGGAGAAGAGGAGGCTCCGGGGAGACCTTATAACAGCCTCTCAATATCTGAAGGGAGCTTACAGAAGAGCCAGAGAGGGACTGTTTATGAGGAAATGTAGTGACAGGACAAGGGGCAATGGTTTTAAATTGGAAGAGGGGAGATTTAGATTAGACATCAGAAAGAAATTCTTTAAAGTGAGGGTGGTGAGGCACTGGAACAGGTTGCCCAGGGAAGTTGTGGATGCCCTATCCCTGGAGGTGTTCAAGGCCAGGCTGGATGGGGCTTTGAGCAACCTGCTCTAGTGGGAGGTTTCCCATTAGGGGGGTTGAAACTCGATGATCTTTAAGGTCCCTTCCAACTCAAATGATTCTATTATTCTATGATTCCATAAACATGCCTCCCCTTCTTCCAGCACTTGTCTGCACTCAGACCAAATGTGAATGCAAACCAGCTGAACCAGGTGTCAGCAGCAGGTCCCTCCAGCAGTTTCAAGAGTTCTCTTGCAATAATTTATGCTGCTTTCTGACTTGACTTTGTAACTTATTTACAAGTAACACAGATAAGTAAGTATTTCCTGGCAATGCTGCAAACACACCCAAAAAGAACAAAGGCATTTGAATCTACTTTTAAGCATCTGTTGCCCAAATTATTGCAAAAATCTCTAACTTGCTTAAACAGACTGCATTTTTGTCTTGCGTGATCTGGTCTTTTCTTGCATTCATTCCACAACTTCTTCAATGAGGATAGTAATTAATCTCCAAAAATTTGTCATGGTTCTCCTCCTCATTGTAACAAGTGTCACATAAGAAAATTCAGTGTCTGAAATCACACATCTGATTGTATCATAAGGAGTACTCAGGGAAAATGCAACTGTAAAATAGAGTTCTGCACAAATTAATTTTACCATCGCAATAATAATAATAAGAAAAAAGCCTGTTAATGAGCCGGGGTCTTCCTTAGTAATAATCACCAAAGTATATGCATATTCTGCATATTTTATGAGACAGTTTTTGACAAATTGATACACTGACTGCTTTGTATGCTACAAAAATTGATAACATATAGATTTACAACTGTTATCATTAAGAGCTGAAAAAGTAAATTTAGCTGTCAGCTAAAATATCTTCTTGGGAGGTGTTGCTCTGAAAATGTCCACATCACATGCTGTTTACAGCCCTTATATGAAAAATACTCTTCCTTATGATAACTAGAACTTGTTAGGAATGTTCAACGACTAAAGCAGGCTGAAGAAGGAGCATTGCTTAAAGGCCCCCTTCAGGTACTGGAAAGCTGCTATAAGTTCTCCCAGGAGCCTTTTCTTCTCCAGGCTGAACAACTCCAACTGTCTCAGCCTGTCCTCATAGGAGAGGTGCTCCATCCCTCTGATCATCTTTGTGGCCCTCCTCTGGACCCACTCCATCAGGTCCATGTCCTTTCTGTGTTTAGGCCTCCAGAGCTGGACACAGTACTCCAGGTGGGGTCTCATGAGCACAGAGTAGAGGGACAGAATCACCTCCCCTGACCTCCTGGCCACGCTTCTTTTGATGCAGCCCAGGATGCAGTTGGTTTTCTGGGCTGCCAGTGCACATTGTTGAGCTTCTCATCCACCAACACCCCCAAGTTCTTCTCCTCAGGACTGCTCTCCAGCCATTCTCCACCCAACCTGAATTTGTGCCTGGGATTGCTGTCACCAGGTGCAGGACCTTGCACAACCTTGTTGAATTTCAGGTTTGCACAGACCCACCTCACAAGCAAATGTTTCCTCTGTACTCCTGAGCCCCAAGGAGAGCTGGGCGCTTTGCTTTCTGGACAGGATTCTGACATGCTATTTCCCCAGGAACAGCAATGCACATTCAGAGCTTGGCTTTGAAACCAGTGTTGGTGCAGCCTGAGAGTGCAGACACATCTTGCCTTTTCCAAGCCATGTGTAAAGTATACAAAAGAGGAAGCAAAAATGAAAACGTTTAAAGAAGGAGGAAACACTTTACCATTAGTAATTAGAATATTTTCCTCAGAGAAAACTAGTTGGGCTTACTCTGAGACAGAACTTGGGAACTGAGTCTGTATGTGTGTGTGCATTTTGAATGGTCAGGGAATTAGCATGGAGCAAACCCTTAAGTTATTTGACTGGACAGATGTTCCCAGAAAATATTTTGAATAATCTAGACAGTCATGATTCAATACACACTGGATCAGAGAGTGATGCAAGGAACAGCTGAGCCACCTACTTGTGCTGCCCTCAGAAGAGAAGGATAAAAGAAGGATCTTGTTGCTATTTTTTGACTACTTACAGGAAAAGTTTAGAAAAAATGGAGAAAGACTCTTCTTAGAGTTAAAAATGATAGGATGAGAGGCAATGGGCAAAAGTTGCAACACGTAAAATTCTATTTAATTGTTAGGGAAAAAAAATGTAATTAATGATACTGCTGAGAGACTTCACTGAAGTGCAAGCTTCAGAAATATTTAAAACACAACTGATTGAGGCTCTGAATAATATGATCTAAGCTGGCCCTGCTTTGAGGTGGAGTTTGGAGCAGATGATCCTCACGGGTCCTTTCCCACCTATGAAAGTCTATAATTCTATGGTCCTGCTAACTGATGCCTGCAGAAAAAATAAAATATTCCTCACCTCAATGAGGACAGGCTATTTAGAAATCAATTTTTTTTAAAAGCAGTCAGTTAAATTCTCTGGTTTAATTCAGCTGCATAACAGAAAGGGATTGCATTGAATGTTCCTGAATTCTATGCACATCATGTACCAATTTTATAAGTGGATAACTATGCTGGAAAACTATCTGTCTAGGATGGTGTGCTGGATCACAGTTCCTTGTTTAAAGACAATATTTAAACCCTAGATGTATTTACTGGGCTTATTTGGTGAACCAAAGTTTAAATGTATTGGCAAAGTTGTATTTAATTTGGTTTTGAATGTAATATCTTGTGTATGTTATTGCAGTAAGTCTGGATTGTGATATCTCAGAAAATTCTTTCAGAATTCAGAATGCACAGAAACCTAATCTTCAATTTAGCCTCGAGCTCAGAAACAATAATGTGCACATTTTTATTGCAATTGTTCTTCCATAATTTATAGTGAATGTAATTGGACTGAGACTCTCATAATAATGTGAACAGATGTCTCGACTTGTAATATGTTGTTCCATATTAGATGCTATTTTTATTACCACTGAAATGGACCTTTATTGCATATCTCCTATCCTTGAACTATGAAACAATTTAGAAGTCCTGGAGCAGTACCCAATAGAAAAACCAAATACAGATGGGAAGCAGAAAAATTTTGTATCTCCCATCAGAAAGAAAAGCCCTAACTTTATGAATAAAATGTTTTACATTGGAGAATGAAGCTCTCTCCTTTTCTTAGACTTTCCTATTACAAAATCAACAGCACATTACAACATAAAACAACTAAACCAACAAGGCTTATCATTGTCCACTGGGTATTTTCCATGAATGCTTTTTGTCTTGATGAAAAATCCATTGTCTGCCACTGAAGCGTTAGTGAAAAGGACCAGACAAACAGTAATTTAAAAATTTTAATAAAACTTGAATACATAACTAAACAAATTCAGCATTACTAGTGTCAAAGAGAGAATACCTTAGTCTATTTTAGAAGGTGTTGGCAGAAAAGATGTTGAAACAAGTAATTTCAGACTCTGCCTTCTACAGTGATGCATAGATTTACCTGAATCAGACAGGATTTGGTGCCTGCTCCCCAATAGGGAACCTCATAATTGCAGTTTGTCTCAGTGTAATTAAATTCTTGCACTCGACAGGTCCACAGAGTTATTCTATATTAGGAAAAATGAGATCTCTGGATGCAGACGTAGATTCTCCCCAAAGTAACACTAAGTCAGGGCTCAGCAGAGTGCACTCCTTAGTTGTCCATAGCAGTGCCAAGGATCAATGCACTCTTCCTGACTATGGGACACCAATGCACATCGTTCCAGTGCATTTGGTGAAGTCTTCTGTCTTGCAATATATTGCCAGAAAAGGGAATTACTGACACACAATGAGCTGTTGCCAGAAGGAAAATCGTAAAACCATTATTAACTTTTTCATAGGGAAACCCTTTGGGTATTGTTTTCAGAGAGATAAGAAGTTCAATTTAATTACTGAAATCACTTGTGTGAAACATGTTCCTATCTGTAGCATGGCAGAATTAGGTAAATGCTTATCTCCTGCTGTGGCAGCTCAGTGGATCAGAACAGTTAATCTCCCTACTCTCCATTCTGTACCTACAATCCATCCCCAAAGTTGTTGCAACAAATCAACATTAAAGAGAATGGGGCAATTCAGAAAGAGATAGAGAGGGCTAGAAGAACGGCAAGACACTGGAAGCACTGAAAGCGAGATAATGAATGGGGGCTGACCCCACCGTGAGCACCCACGCAGAGTTTTGCTCTGGCCAAGTAAAACACCCCTTGGGAACAACAGACTCTCTGCCTCTTCTCGCTTCACCTGCAATCTAGAAAAATATCAACACATCTAATTTCAGAAGCTGGTAAGGTTAACGTGATTCATATGGATGTTTTGAAAAGGTATGAACTAGAGTTTGCGCAGTGCTTTGAATCTGTGAAGTCGACAGTTTATCTTTGATCCATTAATATTAAAATTTAGCGTGGACAAGGAAGAAACATCTTTAGTAGTGTTGCCCTAGAACTGGCAGAATCACTCATCGGTATTATGAACAGATGGCAAGCTCAATAAATAATATTAAAGCCAACTCTAGAGAACGCATAATTTTTAGGAAAGGGTGTTCCACTCCTCTGCCCTTTCTCCAGCTTTTTTGACTCTCTTCCTTATTTTGTCTTACATTTTCTATCCTTTGTGCTGGTTTGTTTCTTGTTTTTTTTTTAATCCTTAGGCTCCTTTTCCTTTGCATATTTTCCCTTTTGGGAGACTGGAGGAGAATGCTACTTGGTGTAACAAATAAGGGAGAGCCAGTAAGGACAGTGTCAGATAGCAGATGCTTAGAGAATATTCATACTCTGTCCTCAAATGATACTTGTCTATTTACAAAAATCTTCTAAACGATGCTACCTGACTAACTGAGCGGTGAACAAAAATTATATAAGGAGGCACTGTGACTAGTCACAAACAAATGCTATTCACATTTTGGTATCCCAGGAGTCCTTTCCAAGTTGCCCTTGCAGATAGTTATCACAGAATTATGGAATCATGGAATTGTCAGAGTTGGAAGGGACCTGTGGAGATTATCTAGTCCAACTCCCCTGCTAAAGCAGGATTGCCCAGAGCACAATTATTTTCTTTTGAGCTACACCAGAAGCGGTGCTAAGGAGGTAAGAACCTGTCTGATGAAATACACAAAGGAGGGAAGAAAATGGAAGAAGAAAAGAAAAAAGAAAATGGAAATGTTTTAGCTATTCTGCCTCTCTTCCGCTGCAATGTGAATTGAAATGCATCCTCGTGAACTGCTTTACCCTATAAATTGCTCTTACTAATCTTGTCACTACAAGGGATTTCTGGTCTATATATACTATACTCCTGTATATATTTAAGGACACGGTTTCATTGGCACAAAATGCTGACAGTAATAGGCTCTGGTCACCTCAACTTTAATTTCTAAACTGATGTATAGCAATATAAACATTTGGTATAGACCATCAAGAGTGCAACTGACATCCAGTAGCATGAAGGATCTTCGGTCATACTGGCAAGCTACAAACAAGTCTGTTTCAAGGGTCTCATAAAACAGAGCGATGCAAAGTATAAAAGGAAAGCTGAAATATTGCCAGCTCCTGTGGTCCTCTCAGGGTCCCATGATTTTTGGCTGGGGCTAATATTAGTTTTGTGTGTGGGAAAAAAATCCATTTTTCACAAAGGTCAGTCCTGACTTAGGAGAGATTTCCTACCCCATGAGTGGAGAATGTTAACACTTTTTTCTCATGGAAAAGGAAGATGATCAATCAAAGCTACTACAGTCTGACTTCAGGATAACACTGGGCTTTAGAACAAGTTTTTTCTAAAATTTTTTTTTCTAAAAACATATTTCACTGGACATTAATTTATTCATAGGATAAAGGCCAACTTATCTATGTCATTTTAAGGCATATATCCAAATATTCATGAAACAGAGGAGGAGTTGGTAGAGTGTTAAAGTGGTGAGAACTAAAGAAAAGGGATAGGAAGCTTTCACAGCAGTGCAGCAACAGTGGTTTGCAATGCATAGTAATAATTCAATAAGTAAAGCTGCTAAAGTGGTAGTCTCTTGACTCCTATATAAATATGCCGATTCTAATAATGAATATATTACAAATAAATGCAAATGACAACTATTTAGAAACTTTCACAAATAAAAAAAAATAAATTGAAAAACTAATTTGAATTACATCTTCTATTCCTACATTTTGTTTCTTGTTCTGTGCCTCTGTGTTGTCAGACTGTGTTACCAGAGTGATCTTCTAACAGCCTGAAAGTTGAAAAGTGTTTCATCATTTACATGACTGCAAAGTTATTCTAAACTGAAGACCTGAAGGCAGGAGCCTTTGCATAGTCTTCCCCTACCTAAGAAGGTGGCATGAAGTATGGAGCTAGGCTCTTCTCAGAGTCCCCACAGAAAGCACAAATTGCACAGGGGACCACTATGGTTGGATGGAAGAAAGAAAATCTTCAGAGGGAGTCCAGCACAGCCTGGGATGAGATTGTTCAGAGAAGTGATACTCTCTTCATCCTTGGATGTTTCAAACTCACCAGCACAAGCTGAACAACTCAATCTAACTTTGAAGTTAGGCTTGCTTGAAGAACCCTCCCCATCCAAACTTTTGTGCAATCGTGTGCAACATTATTCAATACAACAAAAGGAGAGGGTTAAATTGAGTTTGCACAGGTATCCTCTCCTTTCAGCAATACAAAATCTGAAAGAGACTAGGGAATGATAATAAATTGGAAAGTGTACGGTATGATGTGCCAAATTTTGTTTTGCACATGAAGAGGAATTACATTGCACACCAGGAAAAAAATAGGCACTGTTTAAGTGATTCTTAAGCAACACAATACTCTATGTGCTATTTCGTTTGTTACCAAGCATTGACATCCTGGAGAGATTTTGGAAGTGGAGAAGTTAAAATGATCTCACTTCTGAAAAGATACATGACAAAATAAATCAAGAGCAGCCCATACATCTTATTTAAAAGCTGTGACTTCATTATGCAAGTAGATGAAACACATTAACACCAAAAAAGAAAAGTATTAATACAGATAAAGTAGATGTAATTAAAATAAAAGAAGAGAAATTTAGATTACAGTGCAGGAAACCTTTCTACACAATGAGATACAGTATTAGCTGACATATTTTGTTTTAACTTTGGCAGAATCTGAATAGGTATATATGTAAAGCTGCTTTTTTGTTGGAAGAGGCCTAGAATCATTTAACTACTCTATAGCATTAGACTCAATCAGTGAAATTAATTTTTAGCATGCTCCATTCAAGCACAGAATTGCATAATACTCAACATACCATTTCCTTTTATAGAGGTCTCCGTGCACTCTTCTAATTTTTCAAAAACAACAGAATTACTTTTTAGGAAAACACATGCCTGCGCTTACTAACGGTAATATTTTTTTTCTCAAAAAGTAAAATAAAGACATTTATAATATAATAATGTATACTGCGTTTGTGTGGCAAGGTTTTGGTAGTGCGGGGGCTAAAGGGATGGCTGCTGTGAGAAGCTGTTAGAAGCTTCCCCGTATCCAACAAAACCAGTGCCAGATGGCTCCAAGAGGGACCATCATTGGCCAAGTCCAAGGCCATCAGCAATGGTGGTGGTGCTTCTGGGATAGTGTATTTAAGGACTGGGGGTAAGGGAGAGGAGCGGGAGTAAGGGAGGGAAGCAGGAATAATGCATGGCAACAGCTGAAGAGAGGAGCGAGAAGATGTGAGAGCAGCAATTCTGCAGACTCCAAGGCCTGTGAAAACAGAGTTGGAGGAGGTGTTCCAGGTGCCAGAGCAGAGATTCCCCTGCAGCCCATGGTGAAGAACATGGTGAGGCAGGATGTCTCCCTGCAGCCCATAGAAGTCCGCCACCTGAAGCCCATGGAGCAGGTGAATGCCCAGAGAAGGCTGTGACCCCATGGGAAGCCCTTTCTGGAGCAGGCTCCTGGCAGGATCTGTGGTCCCATGGAGAGAGGAGCCCACCCTGGAGCAGTTTTGCAGGCAGGACTTGTGACCCTGTGGTGAACTCATATTGGAGCAGTTCATGAAGACCTGAAGCCCATGGGAAGGACTAATATTGCAGAAGTTCAAGGAGGAGTCTCCAACTTGAAGAAGTCTCCAAGTCCCTCTCCTGTGGGAGGAAGCCCACGCTGGAGCAGGGGAAGAGTGTGAGGAGTCCTCCTCCTGAAGAGGAATGAGCAGCAGAAACAATGTGTGATGAGCTGACCACAACTCTCATTTCCTGACTCCCTGCACTGTTTCGGGGTAGGAGGCAGAGAATCAGAAGTGAAGTTGAGCCTGGAGGAAGGGAGGGGTGGGGGAAAGGTGTTCGAAGATTTACATTTCTTTCCTTATTATCCTACTCTGATATTACTTGATAATAATATTCCATTAGAATAAACAAGGGTGTCTTTACCATGCATACCGATTTTGCTTCTTATTTTATTTCAAAAGTTTTAGTCTTCCTGGATCCCCCAAAAGTCAATCTCTCAAGTGTCTCTCCACTGGGTTAAAAACTGGCTTAAGGGCAGGGCCAGAGAGTGGTGGTGAATGGAGTGAAATCCAGTTGGCGGTCATGAGTGGTGTCCCACAAGGCTTGATACTGAGGCTGGTTCTCTTCAACATCTTTATCAATGATCTGGATAAGGGGATCGAATGCACCCTCAGCAGATTTGCAAACAACACCAAATTGGGTGGGAGTGTTGATCTGCTAGAGGGTAGAGAGGCTTTGCAGAGGGATCTGGGCAGGCTGGATGGATGCGCTGAGACCAACGGAATGCGGTTCAACAAGGCCAAATGCCTGGTCCTGCACTTGGGTCACACCAACCCCAGGCAGCGCTA
>BJBW01008189.1:8780-44675 GCA_004320125.1 Scolopax mira
GGGAGCTGAGCGGCCGGCTGTGAAATGGCGGGTGGGGACCGGCGGAGGTTCGGGCGGGCCGTGGGGCCGGTGGGGCGGCCGCAGGGAGGGAGCCTGCAGGCGGCGGGGCTCCGGCCGGTCGTGTCCCGGGAAAAGCGGGATGCCGTGAATTGAGTTGCGAGCGGCCTCGTAAGATTTTCAGCCGCGGAAAAGGGAAGAAACTACTGCCTCAAGTTGTCCTCCCAAACGACCAAAGTTGCTTTACCGGTGATGATCTGACTTCCTTCTCTTGGCAGGTGCACCCTGATGGCAAACAGCGTCCGTGTGGAAAGGAATAATCGGCTCCGTACGCGACTTCTCTTTGGAACTCGCGTTTTTTGCCGATGTTTCTAATCTGAATCTTGGCAACAGGGACTCGTGAGAGTTTGTCAGGACTTTTCTTGCCACAGAGGCCGTAGCCATCGCTGCCGTTATGTCCTGGGTACAAGCTGCAGTCGGCCGGTCCAGTGAGGATATATTTGATGAAGATGCCGATGAGATGTATCTACTGCGGAAGGAATGGAACAGCACCATGAACAAAAGACTGAAGGTATTTCTGATTTCGTAGTCTGTTTAACCCTCTTAGATTTACTGACACGTACCTTGATATACGTATGGCTGGTTGGAAGGGAAAACTGAGAGCGGCTGCCTGAAATTTATGGTGGCTTCAGTGTGTTCTGAATGCCAGAAGGAACTGTTTTACCAAAAGGCATTGGCTTCCTCTGTACAACCAAGCGTATTTGTACAAGGCAGTGCCCTTTGCTTCGTTCTTGGGGATCTGCCACTAAAAAAAAAGGTAAAAGGCAACGCAGCCAAACGGTGCTAATAAAGAAATATGGGATGTTTGGGTTTTTAAGTAGAGTTCTTCATCAGTTAGGTTTAAGACGCGTGGCGCCATGTTGGAAGCACAATTGGGTGTTGGGGGTCTGGGTAGTTCTTTGGCTTGTTTATTCTCCTAGTGGAAAATACATTTTATGAAAGCCCTAGGTTTTCTGCAGCACTTCCCTCCCTGGAATTCTATGAAGCAAGTACAAAAACCCAGTTATCCTTCTGGACGGGGCCACTAGGCCCCATCTGCTTACGGGTGAACAGCGTTTGGCTGAAGAACATGAACGGAAGCTGTTGTGGAGGCTCTTGATGGAGAAGGGTGTTACAAGAGAGCTGTTGTATTATTCTCCAAGGAAAAGTTTCTTTTATCCGAGTCCCTTTTAAAAGCCTGTTTTTCTTAGGGGGCTGTTTAGTGTTCTTGCACAAATCCCTCTGGGATTTTATGAGTAGATACTGCAAAGCCTTAAAATATTACTGAGCTGTATGTTGGGCAAAATAAACATCCCCAGCTATTTCTCTAGCAAAGGCCACCGGTTTTCCTCTCTCGTGAGCAAATAGAAGTTTTCACTCTTACAACTTGCAATTTTGGTGTGAAAAAAAGTGAAGAATTATTCTCCATTATATGCTAATACAATTGGAATAGAAGGAAAGCCATTTTCCTCACTAGCTGTCCCTCACAGAAAGCAATCACAGTGTTATGTGTGCGACTCGCTTCCTATCGCCATCTTTTTTCCCTTGTAGCTCTTGAGTGACATCTGGCAAATGGAATAGCTCAATAATTAGTTTTTTTTGAAAACATCTATACATGGATTACGGATAAGAAAGTGCGTCTGCTAGACAGAAGGTTTTGCAGCCTACCTACTTTTGAATGTCTAGAAAACTATATAAGGTTATTCTTACAGGAATTTTTCATGTGAGACTTGGTCATCACAGAAGCAAGTATGCTTTCCTGCAGATTTGTCTTTTTTTTTTTTTTGATTTTTTAAAAATACTTTTGTCATTTTCTGACCTTTCTGTGGATCCTTTCAGAAAAGAACTGGATCTTACAAGTCAGTAAATCATAAAACCTTGCAAAAAGCACATTTTGATTGGGCAGTAGGAGCGTAACTGGGAGGATGTCCAAACTTAGAAGCTGTAATTTAAGAGGCTGAATACTTGTCCAAACTTTTTTGTATTATGAAATTGTCATCGGTCAGATTTTTCACATTGTTAACAACCTGTGGCACCATTCCTGTTTTAGGAAGGCTACAGGAATGGAATTGAGGCTGGGAAAGAACTTGCCCTCCAGGAAGGCTTCAATCAAGGTTATAGACACGGTGCTGAGCTGATGGTGACTTGTGGCCAGCTCAGAGGAACCTTGAGGTAAGCTACACACTTTTTAAGGTTGTATGTCTGTGGAGGGTGTGTAGAGAGAGAGCGTGCATGCAGTTGTGGTTTGTTTTAATTTAACCAAAAAAAACCCCAAAACCAAAAAAGGTGCATTGTGAATCTGTCCAAAATGAGCAACCTGAGAATTTTCAGGCCTTGAATAAAGGGAAGTAGAGTGGGTGTAGAGTCATCATTCCTAGAAATCGTTCTTCAGTTGCTCTTTGAAAATTATCTGAATCTACATCTTTAAGCTTAATATTCAGATCTAGTGCTTTAATTTCCCAGAAACTGTGAATGAAACCTATATAGATTTATATGGTGTAGATATCTAACCTGTATAGTTATCTAACCTACATATATTTACATGGTATATCTATCTTGTTATGTTGCTATCTCCCTTCAGCTTCTGGAAGTCTGTGTGGATACATGTAATTATTTTTTTGTTTTTCTTTCTCCCCTTTTCAGTGCTCTCTTATCCTGGTGTCGTCTTAATGGACATGATTCTGCCTTAAGTGAGATAAATAATCTTCTCGATATGATTGGGAAGCATGAAGAAGATGTGCTTGAGTATCTGAATTCTATCGAACAACAGCCACATCTTGGACAAATTTTAGATTCTGTTCAGGACATGGACCTCAATCACCCAGCTCCAGCTGGGACAGAGCACGATGCAGTTAAAGATGTTGGCAGCTTTGGTGAAAACATTTGTCAAAATAATGGTGAAGTTGGTTCTTTGCAGTGCAGCAAGGCAAAACTCTGCATGGATCCTAGAAGGTCAACCCTTGCTTGGGTTAAAAAGCAGACTATTTGGCTAGTGGAGCAACTGGGCTTATCACGGGATATACTCCATCACGTCCAGCAACTAGAACCTTAGTTTTTCTGTCTTGTGGTATTTAAAATTACCTCAACAGGATTCGACTCTCGGTGTGTGGACCATGTCCAGGCTGATTCATCAATTAGTTTTAGGGAAATCTGATTTTGCTACTTCCTAGTAGAGGTAATTTCTGTAAATTTTCACCAGGCTTTGGTTCCTGGCACCCCTTCTTCCACATAAAGGGGAAATTACCTTTAAAAGCTTACTTTTAAAGCTCCACAAAGATTTACTAAACATGTTTCTGTTCTGTGTCAGAAGCTAACGTTTCACCCTCACTTTCTCTCTGGCAGCAGTTTGGAAATGGAGCAGGTTCCTTAAATAGCCTCTGAAGAAGTCCACTCTACTATCTAAAAAAAAAAATAAATGCCCAGTGCTAGAGAGAAGCTGTTCTTGCAGAAAAAGCTGCTGTTGATGATATGCTAACTCTATGCAAAATGGAACAGGATTTGCTGCTGAGTTTCTAGAGTGCTGTGACACTCTAGTTGCTCTATAAAATATAGGAATTTTTCACCTTTTGTCAAATTCTTCCTCTTTTGTAACCACTATTCAGCACATTTTCACTGTTAAAAACCATTCTTTTCCTTGTACAGTATTTATTTCACTTAGGCTGACCACACACTTCAAATGTGGAATTACTGACAAATTCATTGTTTTACTGGTAGACCGTGTGCTCTTTCCTTGTTAGACCATGCTGAACCCGATTCCAGGCTGATGAACTGTAGTTAGTTTTGTATTTATTTTGCTTGTCCCTCTAGCCTGAACTCGTTCCTTCATTCTTAGGGTGTTGGTTTTTTTCCCCAAAAATCTTCAAGAAAGCCAGATTTATTCCCCTTCTCTTAGAAACATGTTGTTAGCCACAGGTGTGTGCTTCTGGCAACTTTTTATATTGTATTGGACTCCTTTTCCTGTTGTGTGCCTTGCCTGTAGCTGGAAATTGCTCTGGTCAGGAAGTCTTTGTGAATGCCTGTCTCTGTTTTACACCAATTAAACTGACTTACACTATGTTAGGAGTTTACTTGTTTTAAGTTGCTTGTGGCTTTCCTTCGTGTTCGAGGCAAAGCAGGTCTAGAAAGAGACAGACTGAAATTTTGAGCAGCTGACTTGACTATATTTTAAAAAGAAAATTAAATCACAAAACAGTTTTAGACTTTGAGGCCAGGAAAAAAGCTAAGGTAAAAATTACTTGATACTGAGTTTACAACTTTTTTAGTAAAGGCTTTATGATCCTTATTATCCTGCCATGGAGTTGGTAGACTCTACGTTTGGCTGCAATCCAGCACCACCTCTGCATTGGGGGAAAACAGAACTGCAATTAAGAGTCCTTTATTGAACTTGTTTTTGAAATTGTGGACAAAGAGAGCCGTCTGCATTAATTACATATGTTGAAAAATTGTTCATACAACTTTTTCTTTTTTTTTCCAGTTTATTTAGCATAATGCTGACATGGATAAACATTACTTTTCTACAAGTGCATGTATTACGTTATAGCCTCTATCACATTAGACAAACTTCTTTCGTGCTGTGGTAGAATGTGGTGCAGACAAAAATAAAGGTTACTAGAGCAGTGTTTAAACTGCCAAATTTGGAAAGTTTAAAATGCAGATTCAAGGGTATTACTTCCATGTATTTAACAGTGTGCAAAAAGGAAACTCCATTCACAAATTATGAAGTAGACGGTGAGCTTGCCAAGTCCTCTCCAGCTAATTCTGCAAAAACAATCTACACCATGGAAAATACTTCTTTCTTGTTTGATTATGAAACAATAGACTGTGTATTTTACTTATCTGTCATAACAGCTTCTGTACTGGCCATGGAATTACTTTCTTCCGCTCTGCACAAAGCTTCTGTGCTTACTGTGGGGTCACTTTTTTCCATGTTATCACCCAGAGTTTCCGGTTTGGCTGCAGAGAGATTTTCTTTTGGGCTGGCTGCAATACTTGGCTTATCTGTCACTATGGAATCTTGCTGACCAGCCACAGAAAGGCTTTCTTCGAGACCATTAGAATCTGTAATTGGCTCACACGACGATTCAGGTTTTTGTTTCGTATCTGCTTCCAGGTCTTGTGTTTCACCATCAGCTTTCACCTTGGCAGCATTCCTGAAAATAGCTCTCATGACAACTGGGACTGACATGCAACTGAAGGAGGAAATCAAACGTTAGTCACTACTACAGACTTCATCCATTCTTAAACTACTTTTTTTTTAAATGGTGGATGACACCTGAATGCCAGGTCTGATGAAAAACAGCCCTGCCTCCTTGTACAAGCTGAGAGATGTTACCTTGTCATGCACTGTGACTACAATATGTGCTATGCCAGAAACATACCTTGACACAATGAAATCAAGTGCTGGATGTAAGATTTAATGGTGCAAAGGAGCTTTCATAGAAAGAGTGGGATGGTTTGATTAAAAAAAAAAAACAAAACATAAGGGTCCTTCAAATGAAAAACTAAACTAACATTAAAATATATTCATTGGTGCTGAGTTTTTATAATTGTAACTTTTATGTTTTGTATAAGACAGGTACAGAGCATGTCTTCTCTAAAACATTATCTATACCAGAGGAGGGTTTTTTTCCACTCCAGTTACCTGGTTCCAGTTAGAGTATCCTATGACTTCAGACAGGTCTGGTTAATTAAACAGGTTCAAAACCCAGCCTGCGTTGATCTTGCTGTCATCAAATAGATATATTGGCTTATGCCAAAAGAATTAGTTATCTGAGTCCTTTCTCTAGCACGTGTTCAAATAGCACAGCAACTTGCCTCTCCTGGCATTTGTTTGAGAAAACAAGCCAGAGAGTGTTGGAGTCATGCCTTGTACACCTCACTTTGGAAAAGAAGCACTGATTGGTATTAGGTAGGTATAGAAAAAGTCTTTTCTGTGCTGTCTTAAGTTATAGCAGTCAGGAGACTGGCATCATGTAGAGTCTTCATAAAAGCATGTTTACAAAATAAAAAAAGCATTTTTACAATAGGTATGCTTCCTACTAGAAAGAAATGCTTTCTAACAGAAAGAAACACTTTCACTCTTAATGTTTAAGACATACTTAAGACACTAATGTAACTTATTGTCACTATTATAACTTTTTACTAGAGTGAAGTTTTCTGATTGCTGAGTTTATGGCGTTGTGAATGCACGTGGTATTTCCATTGAATGGACACCTGGGGTTCATTCCAGCTGTTACAAAATAAAATAAAACTACTTACCGCTTCACCGCTCTTGTTATAAAGTCATCACTGGAATTTAGAGTTGGATCTTGAGGATTTAAATGAAGGTGACATTGGATTTCTCTGGAGGTTATAACATCAATTACCACTACGAAAGAGGAGAGTGTAAGTGTTTCAAAATAAACATTTGCATAAACATTGAAAACCATCCTTTCATTTTGACTTCTTCAAGAGAGGTCAGACTGAACTTTATGGCAAGGGGCTTGCAGCAATGCTCTGGCATAAAGCTTGCTTTTTCCAATCTGCTTCAATCAGAAATAGTAGAAGTCACAATTTATTAGTTAAATACAGGCCAAGACAAAATAGGATTTGAATATTTGTGTTTACTTTCTGTTTTATGCTGAATACAGAACGCTTTTTAGTCAGCAACTTATCCACAAGTGCTACTTTGTGGTTTTTATAGCTCACACACCATCAAGCGTAGCCCTTGGAATGTATTTGTAACAGAGAAGTGTAAGAGCCCAGATGGAACCAAGCCCCTTGTCAGCCCAATAAAAAGGACATTATTAATTATTTCACACGTACCACAGGCTAAATTCTCTTTCACGGGATGAAGGAAAAAGACAGAAAAGCTGGTGTTCTTGTGTGGTACCACTTCAAAGTAAAGCAGTTCTGAATCATCATCTAGAAATAAAATTATTATTTAGTGATAATCACCCATTGAACCTGGACTCTCCTTGGCTGAATCACATGCTAGAATTTTAAAAATACCGATACAGTAGAATCCAATTATTTATTACTTTGGCAACTTTGGCAAGAGTCAGGCCTAGGAGATTTTTTTTAAAAAAAAAATTCAGTGTAATAATAGAATTAAGCTTTTTATGCAATTTAAAATACTCTGCAAGTAATGACAGCTTTGGCAAGGGAGCAGTAAATCTGTTAACACCCAGTTTAGAAGCTGGTTTCTCTCTGACACTCTGTGTTACTTCCAACCACACGATTTACCTTCATTTATGTGCTTCTCAGAGACGCAGCTGCTAATCAGGTTGTTATACGCCACTTGATGTCGAAGAATCTCTATGATGCCCGGCACACACTTTGGATGGCTAAATGGGATTTTACTGACCAAGGATCCTGCTAAATCTGATTCTTCTGAACCTTGGTTTATGAAGTAACAGTGCTTTGGGCAATCTGGGAGAGACTGAACAACAAATACGGTGATAATTCAAGCACTGAAAAGGAGAAAGTAAAGCTTGATGTTATCGGGCAACTGCACAATCTGGCAGCAAAAATAATTTTGGAAGATATACTTCTAGCACGTCCATCATGTCTGCATCCTCTCTGCTTTTCAGTAGGAATATAATCCTTAGAGGAAGCTAAACGAGACCCACTCTCCTTCCCAAATGCATCCAAGTTATGCCACCAATTCTTCCAACTACTCTTAAGGCCCCCGTGGGTTATAGAAATGGAAAGAACCACAGTCTTCTCTCAGAAGAACATCATAATAGTGCTGATCAACAGTCCTACAGGTAGGATAGTGGTTTTACCCAAAATCTCTTCTGGGCATCATACATTGTTTCTCCATCCATCACTACTGCTTTCTTTAGAGAGGCTTGTTTGGTTAGAACCAAACCAAGGAGAAGAAGAGGAAATAGTAAGAAAAAATTGCCACCTGTCCATGTTGACAGTGTTTTTATGACAAAATTAGAAGTTCAATATTGTGTTATCTAGTTCAGGATGCCAAATGGGAACTGTCACCTTAAGAACAGGGCGCGGTACTTAATTAGCAGGGGCCACATTAAGAACAGCTGAAGAGCAGAATAAAAGTTTTTCCTTGTGTGTTTATGGACCAAAAGGGTTTCCCTTGTGTTCCTGTCAAGGTTAGAATTCAATTTAGTAATTTACTTGTAGAAATTAGATCTTTAAACTTAGAGACAAAACAATCTCCCAGCAAGTACTAATTATTGAAGTTACAGAGCTTTTTGCATGTATTTAATGGAAATGAAAATTTTGTCCCATCTTATGGGTTTTATAGAGGAGAGCTTTGCTAAAGCTTATTTTAGAGTGGTGTAAATTTACTACTACCTTCTGTACCACCACCTCAAAGTCCAAGAACTGTGTCAGCCATGGGCTCTGCTAACACTGGTAGTAGAAGAGAAAGAAGTGCCCTCTTTTTTTTTTTGTTGCCATGAATTGCTAAATTAGTGTTTGATTTTTAGATTAGATCAAAGATTAGATCTTTGAAGCTTGTCTTGTAGTTGCTCTACACCTAAGTCTGGCAGAAAGCATCTGAGCCACCATTTTTTATGCTAAAACTTCTTTTCTACACCTAATGCAGCCTAAATTAAATTTTTTTAAATGAAATGGTGATTAAAAGGGAAGCTGTCTATGGTTAAGCAAATGTGGCTTTAAATAGTAATTGATAGCACCTTACACTTTTTTTTCTACTGCTCCCTTTAAAGGGAATCAGTATTGAATCAGTCATGGTAGGCAGCGTGACATGCAGCATGACAAAGACCTTCAAAACTCTAGGTAAGTACCATCTTGGCACTTGCTCCTCACATCAGTCAATAAGTTTCTTTTTTTTTTAAGTCATTAATGATGAAATTCTGACCAATTTTTAGAAGAGTAAATATTTGGGTTACGTATAAACAAATTAGTATGACTTCAGCAGTCATGCACACAGTGTTTAATTAATGAGGATGAGATGCTGGCTTACTTGAAAGGTTCTAATTGTTTCATAAATAACTTGAACTATTTCTCAAAGAGCATTGAAATATTGGTGAGATGCTGGGAAGTTCATTGCTTCTTTATAGGGAAATATAATTCAGTGTATATTTGCATAAGGGTAGAGTGTGTGTCAAATGCACACTATACTCACCACAAAGAAACAGGATTTATGTGTAGAAAAGTCTTTGCTGCATTTTTCTTTCAGGGTAGACTGAACAATCAGCTCATACAGAGGGGCTAGTTTCAAGCCAGTAATCTGAATTCCTGAAACCAGATGATTTATTTTTTTTATTGAAACTTAATTTATGACTGGACATGTTAGCTAACATTAAAATCAATGTTTTCAACAGAAAAAAAAAAAATCTCCTTTCTTATTCCCTTTTTTTGCTAATGGGAATTTGAAGTAGAAAATTTAACAGCTTTGTCTGCAATTGTCCTGTCTTTTCTAGAACTTTTGTGGTTTGCACTGGTTGCTAAAATGTTACACAGGCTGATAGAACAGAACAGAACATGTTCTGCCCCAGAAACCAGGTTTTCCTCCTACAACATTAATACAGGGAAATAAAAAGCAAATAAGCAATGCATAGTCACAGGAGTTTCTTAGTCTGAAAAACAATTGTAACACACCTGTGAGCCTCTGTATCTCTTCAATACTGCATGAGGACATAGGAATAGGCTGGTGAAATTTGAACACAAAAAAAGCTGGCAAATCCATGCCGAGTTCATCAGTCAGTGGCAAAAAAGCAGGGTGGCTGGGGAAAAAAAAAAATATATATATATATAGTCAGAATGAAAGCTTGTTACAGAAATTGACCTAAGGACTTGTAGGGGATGGTCACTCTCAGGTCCCTACTGGTTTACTACCTTCCATACTACTTCTGTCTTGAGAAAGCATCGCTTTATATTATAAACACAACCATAGCCTTTAATGTTTTAAAACAAGGTTAATGTTAAGACTGGCAGAAAGGCAAAGTGAGTCACCAGAAAGTAAGGAACAGTGCATAAGGATGTCTGCTATAAATCATTCTATAGTGATTTATTTTGGAGAATGACTTCAGACTTTCCCTCCAGCCTCTCACTGGAGTAAGGAGAGGAGGTGCCAGTATCCATGGTTGGATGACAAATTGTTTTGTATAGTTAAGGTGTAATATCCCCCTCAATACATGCTCTATTTATTCTGAAACTACGGGAGTTGCTTGTTGAATACTAGGAGGTTAAGTAATATTGTTCCAGTGGCTCCTTCTGGCTTCAAATCTGTGAATAAATACCAAGTTCAATACAACTGACACAGTTAAATATGAACACAATAACTTTAAAGTCCATTTGGGCAAACTGTAAAAGACACAGGTTTTAGAGGGTGTAGCTACAGAGAATAATGCATCAATAAAACAGAGTTTCCTCTTTTAGCAGAGGCTAAATGCAAGTTACCCTGAGGTTAGTGCCAATTATTTGTAAATCCATTTCTGTATTGAGAAGTGTCCAGAGCCTCACCCGTCCTCTCCAGCTTGAGACTCTACAAGCAGTGGAGAAAGAGGAAGTTTGTGGACTGTATCTGTGCCTTCAACAGTCACAACTGCTTTTGTTCCACATACCTGGGAACCTGAGAGAGGAAGAGAACTGCATCATTTTCCTCTTGTCAGTGTAGATTAATCTTATGCATATGAAATACACAATGGTGAGGTAAAGATCAGGTCCAGCTGACAGCCACAATGGCTTGGGCAGCGAGGAGAACCTGGCACAGACCACATCCAAATGGACAAAGTGTCCCAATGGTGAGAGCAGCAATAGCTGCTGTTGGGACGTGCCATGAAACAGATTGAGCAACCACATCATTTTCCTGCTGGCTAGGCAGTAATTTTGTTTGATATCATTCTCACTTCAGTTTGGGTCAGCAGTCAAGAGATGGGAAAGCAGTGTCCTGATGTATGGTTATAGTTCTGCTAAAGTGCATCACATAAATAATTTTCCTAAACTAGAATTTTAAATCTCATTCCTGTGTTTCAACCATGAATTTTGCTTAATGAAATAGGTAGTCCTGAAAAGGTTATGAGACTAGTTATTTCTGGTTTTCTAGGTTTACCAGGGTTTAGTTCTGCTTCCAAAACTTGATAGGGAGAAATGTAAAATTCAATGTTCATAGGAGTGCCTAAGGAATAAAAAAAAAAGTTACCACACATGTCAATAGTGGAAATATTAGGGGGAACAAAGAGGGGGAAAAAAACCTAAGAGCAGTGTAAATGGGCAAAAGGGGATTCCTTATAAAATTATATCTCTTATTACAGTATATGTTCAAATCACAGCATTTTCTTAGCGTTTAACAGCTAAACCCGCAGTGTATAAAGTTATCAGACATCTTTGAAAAGATTAGATTAAGTTACTCTCTTTTGCACAATAACCTGTTATTCAGCTTTAAAAATAGTAGCTGAACTGCTTGCTTTCAGTGACTAATCTGAAACAGAAGGGAAAGTTGTAATACTTTCAGAAGGAGCTCTCATATCAAGCTGTGCACCAGGATAGCAATAGCATGTATTAGAACTGCTTTTATGGATTCTAGCACATCAGTGGTTAAAGCTCACTTCAAACAGTGTACATCAACCAAAATACTTAGCAACTGACTCTATTTGCCTTTTAGGCAACATGAATATTATCTCAGCTACTACTGCTGTCATCTCACAGTCACTCCCAAACTGTGGTTTCCCACATAACCTCAGAATATCTCTGGCTTTGCTTTTAGGCTGCTGCAAAGTCAACATTGATGTAGCTGGTAAACAACCTGACAACCTTTTATTTTCTCCTTCTGTATGATGTCTGTACACTGTCTGAGAATACAGACACAGCAGGTCCCTACAGCATGTCTTATTTATACTACACTCATAGAATGATTGGACCTTAGGGTCATTTAGCTCCAACCCCCCTGCCCTGGGCAGGGACACCTCCCACCAGACCAGGTTGCTCCAAGCCCCATCCAGCCTGGCCTCAAACCCCTCCAGGGATGGGGCAGCCACAGCTTCTCTGGGCAACCTGTTCCAGGGTCTCACCACCCTCACAGCAAAGAATTTCTTCCTAATAGCTAAGCAAAATCTACTTTATTTCAGTTTAAAACCACTAACTTTCATCCTACCACCACACTCCCTGATAAAGAGATAATAGAGGATCTTAACTGTAGACAAAGGTCAACTCAGTAGGGTTTTTTACTACAATTCTTGGAATCCATGAAGTAAAAAAAGAAAAAAAAAAATCACCTCCAGTTCTTGGCACAAGGTGTCCTACTTTTCCATGAAGTACTTCAGTAACTCTGTTTACATCCTGTGTTCTAGTTCAAAACACATCTTGATTAGTGTTTCCTGAGTTGCAATGCCAGGTAGACTAATGTAAAGGATAATTTGCACTCTTAATCAAAGGGAGACGATGCTTTCTTGGAAGTAGATTGTGTCTCCATTTGTTATGACAGTTTCCAAAACACCATCATTCTACTCACACGTTACTCCTAGGCCTTGGGCTTCCAGTTTCAACACTGTATCTGAGCTGTTTCATGTTGCAATTTGACATGTTATTTACCAGAAATGAAAGGGGACAAATATACTGGCATTGCAGATTAAGAAAAGAGTAAGGAAATAACCTGGAAAAACTAACTCAAACAAAACCAATCTCTAACCTCAAATGTGATCGTAGAGTCGAACACACACAGCTATACAATCACTTATCTGTGTATTAAAATACTGCAGTGTATTAACTTAGATGATAGATCGGACAAATAATCTGTTTAACTCATAAATAATACTTAGTGAGATATCAGTGATCAGCAAGGTTATAGTGTATTTGTTCGTGGAGTTAGTATGCTTCATAAGGGAACACTACAAAAGTAACTCAAGAGCGTGTTTCTAGTTACAGAAGGACACACCGGCCTAGAGGATTTAATAGGCAAGATATCAGAAAAAATGCTTCAAAAATCCTGAAGAAAAGCACTGCCCTCAACTCTGATTTTCTGAAAAGAATGAAAACCATTGTACAATTAACAAAGGGTTTAGGAAAATCTGTTCCCCACCTATCTGTAATCCTACTCTTTGGAAGGAGATATGAGAAAAAGAAAGATAGGAGGAAAACTAGCATCTGCTGCTCCTGATCTAAAACCTGGGCACCAAATAAGGACTGTAAGGGGTGCATTTTACTTCTGTCACAGGGACTGGTGACTTTCAGATGCTCTGTTTGCTCCTAGTGGGTAATCACACACCCCCAGGCTCTGCAACCAACCAGTTTCCCAGCAAGTCTCTTAGATAAAGCTCAGGAGTTAAGTAGATCATCTTGTTTGGCACGCCTGGGGTTGGCAAACTGCTGAAAGGCTTTAAGGTTTCCAGTGGAAGAAAACTCATTAGTCTTCTGCATCCTGCTCTATGATTAGATCAGTTAATTTGTTTTTTTAGTGAAATGATGGGGTGGGGGTGGAAGGAAAGGGAGAAAGAGGTAAATTTCAGGTTACCTGCTTAGAAGAGACATTGAATAAAGATCCTTTTCAAGGGCCTGCAAAGCAAAGTATCCCTTAGCTTTCATTTCACTGGGAGAGAGAGAAGACAAATTATTATTTTTGTAGGTAAACAAAAGCTAGCTATGGATATTAGAAATTTTTCAAGCAAAAACTAGTTGCAACCTGTTTCCTGGAATTTGATACATATTTGACAGGTCTTCTAGGATCTTTCCAAAGGCTTCATAGTTCTTCACCCTACCAAAAAGAAACATTTGCTATCATGCTGCTGAATGATATGCACTACTGAAAGCAATAGATGTGCATGATACACAAATCTGATAGCTCATCAGCTGCAAAGCACTTCTGATGATGTTCCAATAAAGTTAGTCATGTAGTAACATTTCCTTGATACGGTGCAAGCATACCTTGTTCTTTTCATCAAAATATCAAGGATTGTATTAATATTGCACACTGTGAGAGAGACCGATCTTAAATACAATCGATAGACAGACACATCAATCCAAAAAAAAAAAAAGAATAGGGGACAAGTGGCTTGCATAACTTTGTGAAGGAACTCTCAGAATTCCTGCAGATTCTGACTAGCTGTGGTAGCTTGGAGCTCTGCTTGGACCAACCCACCAGGTATTTCTTCACCTGCTTAACTGGATTTTAAGTGGATTTTACAAGCCTTACTAAACTCTCTAGTGCTGTAGTTCCACAGAGAACTGCACTGCAGAAGACATACCTTCCCTGTCCATGCAGATGTGGATCATCAGAGAGACATAATAAGCCTGACTGGAATATCACATCGGGACAAATCCTTTCCAAACAGAAACCTAAACAGGTCACTCAGCTCTTCCATGATTCTTTCCAACTGGACTAGTGAGGAAGCAGGGAAAAGGGAGGGAAGCAGGCACAGACACAGTGCCAGCCTATGCATTGGCTGGCTGGCTCATCTTAATTTTAGAGTTACTATGAGACTCAGAGGAAGCATTACACATATAAGAAACTGCCTTGCAACTAAAAAATAAAATAAAAGAATACTGCACCAAGACATGCAGAAGGCATACTTGCACTTTGTGCCAAACTTAACAAAAAACAGTAAGGCTGAGAAGCAGTACTTGGAGTGCCAATAGTAACTATATGCCATTGCTCAGAACCAAATTGCTGGCAACTAACACCATGAGGAGTTGAAATACCTTGGAAAATGCAAGTCAAAGCTTTAAGACATAGCTGTTTGCACCCATAAAGCTGATATAACTTCATTTCTAAGGAAAGAGAGGGCTGGAAAAACTGATGAGGGACTATAGGTCCACATAGAAGAGAGATGAAACATGCAAGGTCAATGATTATCCTTTTTCTTGTACCTTCCCTTTCAATTGTTCTGTCAAGACATTTAAGTAAGAATCCAATTTCTTAAATGAACTCACTATTAGTAAAACCTGGAATCTCAATCATATTGGCTGGAGATTTTTGAAATGAACTTTTAAGGTGGTGGCCTGACCTAGAACAGCAACTACTCAGACAGAACAACATGTAATAAAATATAATAAATAAATATATAAATATAGTGCTCTGCTGGTACATGAGAAAATTAAAGTAATATCTTCTAAGCATTTGCAAAGAAAAACACATCATGCTTTCATTGCTGTGACAGAAGCCTGAAGGACATGCAGTTAAGATATTTGCATAAGGACAATACAAAGACTATTTAGCATTTGATGGAAGGAAAAGGGGAAAATTAATATCTAGTTTTGATCTGTAAATCTGCCAGTTCTTAATTGTCATCATCAGTCTATTTCCCAAATGATGAGTCCAAGCAGTTCTATAATTCTTGCAATCAACACAAATGAAAGTATTCAAAGGCTGCATTCAACTGGCAGCTACAGCCAATCTATTGGGGATTGCTCTTTCCCTTGACTCCATTGAAGCAGAAGAAGTTTAGCTGTTTTCAATGGAATCACTTGCGAAATAATTAATGCCTGGCATTATCTTTTCAAAAGTATATTTGCAATAAATTTTAACCTTGAATTTACAAATTAGACGCAGGTAATAACAGTTACAACAACCGCTGACCTCCAACATAAAGCACTGGAACCAACTTCCCACATAAAATAAAATCCCAAAATGTGTCAGTTCAGTTGTTTTCTGGCTTCATAGTATTTTATTATTGTTCCTAATTCTTGCTTTTATCTTTTTACCCCCCCCCCCCCCCCACTTCAGTTCTTACACTGAAACCATTCTAGCCTTGACTTCCCCACAATATTTAGAGAAACACAAGACTCAGGAGTTCCTTTCCATTCAATGAGAGACTCTGCACTGGTTCTTTACCTTAGGTGCTGCATCAGGTCATCACAAACCTACAGGAGTAAGAGAGAGGAGTTCCATGTTTCTTACCATCCTTTTTGAAATATCTCTTAAAAGCATTTCGTTGGTAAAGATAAGATTGTTCCCCATTACTTTTAATTAGCTGAATGGTTAGCTTAAAAAAAAAAAAAAAAGACAAAAAAACCCAAACCCTTAAACCAGCAAAACCAGATTGATGTTACAATAGTTAAAAGATAATATTAATACGATAATTAAAAGAAGAACTGTAGAAAAGGGTAACAGTGACAGTAATAGTCTGTTGTTAAATTCTTTCCAGAAAAAAAATAAAATTTTGCAGCTTTGCCAGTTTTTCTTTTATTGGCATTGACTGTGCCAAAACTCTCTGGATATTATTATCCTAATGTTATCCAGCCCTGTGCTGGTTAAGCAGAACAACTTGAAATTCCTGGCCTGACTGCAACTAAAAAAGAAAAAGGAACTAAATTAACTCCAAATTACTATAACAATTTGGATGCTTACTGATAAAAATCAGAATTTATGCTCGTTGTTTTATCATTAATCTGAAGGATTATCTGTAACGCTGAATGACTGCAGAACATGGTATGTGAACTCCCAGAGTCATATTTTGCCATTATTTTAATAAGAAATCTTGCAAGAATCTCATCCCCATTCATAGAAATGCACATACTTCTAAAGAATGCAAAAAGAAACCAGAATCTCTGGTAACATCTCCAAGAGATCCATTGGGAATAAACTCAGCACTACACTTTGGTAGGAAAATATATTCTAAGACCCTGTTATTTACTGTATGTGATAACATCAAAGTGTGATAATACAAATATTACACTGGGTACTACAAAATTCTTGGGAGCATGCCAGCTGAGTTTTTTAACTTAATATTTAGCTCTACATTACTTAATATCTGCAGTTGAGTTGTTAAGTGTAGGTGAGAGATTCAGATGCCTAAGAAGCAGGTAGTGCCGCACACAGGCTGGCAGGTGTTGCAAGACCAAAGGAAGCCAAAGACTTTCTGACATGGCACCTGGAGGCCAGGAGAGAGGTGAGAGATGGAGAAAATTAACTTTACCACAGGTTCTTCTCCAAGGTGAGCCAACTTTACATCCATCACCTCTCCATCCTTGTCCAGCTGAACTTCTACATAAAACATGTTTGATGTTATGTAGCAGGCAGTCCCACTGGGGCTAACGTGAGCATTAAGCCTGAGGAAAGATGAAAAAGAGGAAAAAAAAAAAAAGAAAAGGCTTGTATATCTAAAAATTCTGTCACATGAAGAAAGGAAATGAGTATAGTTTACTTGGTCGTGGGAAGAAACACCAGGGATGATTCAAAAATAACTCTTCCTTGGCTCAGCTTCTGAAAACTATCCAACCAGGCAACATATTTGTGCTCTGCTCTTTGCGTTATCACGTTGGTTTGCTGCAAAAATTTTACCTCAGTCTGGAGCTTTGGGACCTAGGCACACGTGCCCTTTCTTCACCCAACCACCTCCTCCACAAGGGCTAATCAAAAATAGGCATTTATGCCCATTCTAAGTAATGCACTCCACTAGAATATTGAGTTTAAAAAAATGAATATTGTTGACAAGCCATCCAGATGGTATTCCTCACTGGACTCGGGGCCATGCTTGCTTATTTGCATTTTTTCATAAACAAACTCACCCTTTTTGTTTGGATAAAGATTCCAATCTGTTCACCACAGAAAACAAAGATTTAGCTGTAAAAAAAAAAAAAAATGGAAATGTTATTTAATCAGGCTGCAATGATCAAAGAGTAGAACCAGTGTTATCCTGCTTTACAGGATTAATTTAGGTAATGAGAAAATAGTGTCTCTTGCATGACTTCTTGTTATTAATGACAACTATTACTCTATGATTAACCAGTGCGTTTCTAGGGAGAGCTTACTCTCAGCCTTTGAGAATAGCTATAGCCTGAAGGCTTAGCCCAGAGATGAGTCACAAGTCGCTTGTATCATATCCACCTCTGTGTACATTTAACCCTTTTGTGCACAACATCATCAATAGAGAAGGATGGGTAGTTTCCCCGGAATATTAACAATTACACTTGAAGTTATCTGACAGCTCGTTACCATTTAACGCCCTCTGTATCTTCTCCATGCAAGAGAGCAATGGACCATCTGGAGCATTACTGACAGGCTGTTGGAGCGGTTTATCCTAGCACGTTGGTGAAAACAAGAGACAGAGAAAGACTCCTTAAATTACTAGCCAAAGAGGAATACCCCTGCATATGAGACACAGAACACTGATGTCCAGTTCAACAAATCACTGCTTATTTTTTGCCTACCATAGAGGTGACCTGTGACTGTAACTATCTCTAAACTGGCACCACTGAACGGATTTTTGAAGACCCCGTTGGGCAGTAATTCTATATCAGAAGCCTTTGGAGCAGGATGCAGCTTTCCATTCTCATTTCATTTCAGCTGAACACAAGCCACGTCAGCTAATTTCGCTGTGATACTAGATATGGACTAAGAAAATATTTAGATTTTCATTTTAAGAGGAATGCATCCAAATAAAAAGGGGAGCTCAGCAAGTGCCACAGGTGTACTCCCTTAGACAAGGGGCACAAGTTTCAGCTGAAAGTATTAAGTAACAAGCAAACTCTCCCAGCTTCTTTTCTAGCTCATCTGAAAACTTCTTAAACTTCACACCTCAGTTCACAAAGAACCTTTACCACTGAAAAGTTTGTACTATGTTTAAACTCAGAGGAAGGCTTTAGTTAAGCTTAATAAAAAGAATTATGGAAACAAATGGGACTTCTTATACTGAACTCACAGCAGTTGTGTTAATCTGCTCTTTACAAAAATGATTCTTAAATATAATTAGCTACTGGAAGGGTGGGAAATGCGAAACAACTTAAGATATACCACAGCAGGAGAGAGCCTGGATAGCAGGTTTCAGGCTGGTTTCTGAAAAACAGTCTTTTCTCCCAGTCCTACAGGCAAAAAATTCTCTTTATATACTATGAACATGCTAATGATAATGAATGGAAAATAACCTAAAGTATTAGACAATGAGTACTAACTCTTGAAGAGTTAAAATAATGTAAGAAACAACCTCTACAGTGTTAAAATAATGCAGGAAACTTTTTTTTTGGATCCACTGTTGGAAGACCAGAAAAAAAAAAAAGCTAAACTATAACAGGCACTGGGTTTTTGCAGCTTTTGGGATCAAGCAGTTTTTGAACCATCTTGGCAACTTGCTCTTACACCACACATCCTTCTCTCACCTAATCTGTGATTCTTACCATGCAAAAATGGACAAGTTTCAGAGTTTCACTCCATGGTTTTTGTTGGTATTTTAAATGCAACTGTTCCATTAAAGCATTTGTAGAAGTAGCTGTCGCAGCACCTGAAAAACATGTCAAAATGTTCTAAATATAATGGCTTGTATTTACATTGACAACCAGAAAAGGTGGAGGAGTAAAAACACAAAAACTTGCTAAGGTCAGAGATGTTACTCCTCAAAAGAGGAGTCATAAAAAAATCATTTTAGTTGAATTTTGCATTCAGATATCTAGTTTTTGCAAGACTTCTGGCAGAAAAAGAGTCGGGGGAGATTTTGTATAGGCAAGTATTCTCAATATTAAATACAGAGGTTGTTCAGCTTGTTAAACAACCAGGCTTTGTTTACCTATGCACAATCTCATATGTGTATTCTTAATAAATGCCGAGGCCTTGCCATGGGTTTCAGGCATCCAGATTTCTACACCCACCTGGAGCTCATTAGAGTTAATTTTGATTAGAGATAAAAAACTGGAGATTTTTTTTTTTTTTTTTTTTTACAATGGGGGCAGTGAAACACCGGAACAGGTTGCCCAGAGAGATGATAGTTGCCCCATCCCTGGAAACTTTTAAGGTCAGGTTGGATTGGGCTCTGAGCAACTTGGTCTAGTGGAAGGTGGTCCTGCAGGGGAGGCTGGAGTAGATGACCTTTAAAGGTCCCTTCCAACCCAAACTATTCTATGATGCCATGCAATATTGCAGAGAGATAATATCAATGCAGAGTTGTGATTGTTTGGTGATTTTTTTTTTTCTTCATTGGAATGGCAAAGAAGCAGAAGACAGCCAGGAAAAGGAACATTTTCAGCCCCTCATCACTCCCCTTATAAGTATTCTTTCTTGCACAGAATCCAGAGGCTCAGAGAATGCTGTTGTGGTTTTTTTTTGCTGAGACACGGTGCATCTATAACCACTAATTTCATTAGGAATAAACCTGAAGTGAACTTCCGAATACATTGGCCTGAGACAGGCAGAAAGACTCCAGACTGGTTAATAAGACAAAACTGTGTCCCTGCAACACAGCACCTACTCTGCCCTGCTTCTGAGCACCAGCAGAAACGTTGCAAAGTCCTTCTTTGACTTAGAGGGTACAACAGCCACAGAGAAACATCCCCTTTGAGCTAACAGCACTGCAGGGGAGGGAGACAGGCTACGAGAGGGATGTCTATACTCTTTGCACACACCAAGCAGCCATGGTGAGCTGGGGCTGGCAGCATCTTCCTCCTGCTGGGAGGACAAGAGAGCAGAGGCCACAGTTGCCTATGAAACTGACCACCTCAAACAGCTGAAGAAAGAGGAACCAGTGGACCCCAACCAGCTCTTGCAAGCATCCCTACTGGGGAAAATGCTCCCACTTACCCATGCCTTGATGCCTACAGTAGGGCTGTAGCCTACCCTGTGCCTCCATCTCCATCCATACCACCAGAAACCAGGGCTACTACTTGTAGCACCTGCACCACAGCACCCACAGGTGCTGTGCAAGGCAGAAGGCTTGCCCCCTCACAAAACTGGTCACCAGGGGTTAGTGTTTGAACCTGAGAAGCTTGATAAGCACAGCAACATCACCTCTCAACTCTGCCAATTTTTCCAAGGGGTGAGGCACACCATCAGCCATGCTTTTCTACTTCTAAATCCTGAGGAGAAGGTGCAATTTCTGTCCTTATCATTTAAGAAGGTGTAGCATTAAGAATTTACTTCTACAGCAAGAACAGCGTGTCTCCCACATGAACCCTGTGTGGTAGTGCTTCAAGATGTCCTACAGCATACTTTGTTTTCAGCTGTCATCAGTCATGCTGCAGTGCCTGAAATAGTCTCATAACACACAAAGGAGATGTATGTTGGTACCTGAGTAGAAAGCAAATAGTCCAGTGCCCTCAATAAGATTACAGAGAAAAATACACCTAGGACCTAGGAACCCCAGGAGAAGTATAAGTTATGTACCAAAAAGTGGTATTCGTCTCTAAACAGACATATTACTTAGGTAAACTCATTGCAGCTGAAATAATTTAATATGTTTGCATTTCAGCTTTTACAAAGGAAGTGAAACATGATCAAGTAAATTGATGATGTAATTCTACACTTGTGGTAGATCACAGTTCCCTAAAATTATTAGCTTGGCTCATGCTATTAACTATGTATTGATTTTTAAAACTGAGATTGGAAGTAAGTACAATCATGAGCTTTACTTGTGACCTGGTGCATCCATTTAAAAACACGTTTTCAGCATTTCTAGAGAGACACTCTAGTTTAGGATTGCTTGAACAATGTATTGAAATGTTTCCTGTTGGGCAAGAACATGGACTATGGTCCATGCAAAGTAAGTAGGTTATCTCCATGCAAAGTAAGTAGGTTGCCTCAGTTGAGATCACATGAACAAGTGTGCATATGACAGACCACAGCTTGGTAGTGGTTAATATTTTTGTGGTAATTTTCATAACTGTTTGGCCTGATTCGGAGCTCACTGGAGTCTCTCTGATCTTGATACCGACTCCAGTGGCTTGATCGTGTCCTGAACAAGCAGAAAAGTAAATTATTTGCTGACCCTCTTGAAGGCAACACTTCCAAAACGGAGGGAAACACGTCACTGTTTACCTTGCCTGTGCAGTAGCTGCCCTGCAAATACACAGAGGACTTCAAGTTTAAGTAGTCACAGTCCAGCATGGCTGATAAGCCTAAAACTCACTTTAATTTTTAAACACAAAATAACCTTTTCCATTGCGCTCAAATGTGTGTATTTAGGTAGATGTATTTAGATGTATTTTGCATCATTTTTTCAGGATAGAGATAGTGCTAGATTTTCATAACAACACAGTTATTCCAAGACAAGCAGTAGCCTTCATACCTACATAAAATTCTAACATTGGCTAAGCTCATACATGAGAAATAGCACCTTAACCATTGTCAGAAAGCTCCTTGGGCCAAGGTGTTATTCCAGTATTCAGAACTGTCATCTCAAATTACCACACTCAAGAGTTAAGAGTGTTGAATAATTAAAAATGTTCTAATTATAGCATCTCAGGCATATTAGGTACACAAATGTTTAACTGGGTCAGTACATGGAGAAAAAAAACCCAAAACTGGCCAAGCATTATCATCAGTATAGAAGATAATAGGAATTACAGCATGAATCCTGTGTGCCCACCTGCTCTAGATTACTCTCGTGTGTGTTCAACAAAAACCACTGCTGAGAGAAACCTTGATGTTCACAGTTACAAAATAAGCTGTCCCCAGAGAAAATCTTCTCTTCCTCTCAAATAATTGGAGGTCCTATTATCCTCTTTTAAAGGGTTAAAACTGGTATGCTTTTTAAAGGACCTTTTGGAGAAATCCATTATTATTACTACTTTGGTTATTTTTGCCATGGTGTTCCACATCTTGCTAAATTCCCGACTCTGTAATCAGCTTCACAATGAATGCCCTGGGAACACTGTGATTTGTACGAAAATAACATTTTGTAATTTCAAAGTTCTTCCATTTCTGACAATTTTTCCATAACATTGAATGTTACTTTTTTTTTTTTTTTTTCCTGAGGTAGGATCAATGTATTTTCCATTCGTATTCTTGCATGAATTCAGGTAAACTATTTCTTTTAGCGAAGATGCTCTAGACTTAATACAGAACCAGGGAAAACTTTGCATACTGTTGATACATTTTCATGATAGCAGTCTGGAAAAGATTCCAGGAATTCCATATTCAGTGCAACACTGGTGTATTTTTTTGTTTCTCGTTTCTTTGTGGGGGCTGGAGGTTGCTTTTTTCTATTAATCTTGGATCCAGTCTTGATGTTTTCTGAAAGTGAGCAGATCCTTCAAAGCCAAAGATTGTATAGACAGACATCAAAAAAAAAAAATAGGTTCATAGCAGCTGTAGAAATGCATTGACACTGACAGGGCATATCTTTTTCTCGGAGCATAGTCAAGATATGGCTAATATTTGATGTCTGCTTGATATTAGCATTATAATCCCCAAGTAGTTCTTGTCTAAGTCTTTTCCCAAAGGTACTAGAGACATGTGTCCAAGATTTAAATACCTTCATGGAATGAACATGGGAAGTCTGGCTTCATATGTGCACATTTTCCCTTGACAAGGTTTCATAGGACACCATAACTGGTGTTCATAATTGAGCACTTGTTGCTTATCCCACATCTCTCATTTTTCTAAGACTCTTCTAATCATTTTATAACTAAAAGCAAGGGTTGCACCATCAATCATATTCTTTACTGACATCAGTCAGCTGAAATCAATGGGACCCATACCTTAAGAGCTGCAACAGCTCTCCTTCAAGATAGAGATAAAGAAAATATGGGTAGCATATAATCTGCAGAACACAGCAGAATTAGTAATAACCATAATATGTTGAAAGTCCACATCAAAAATGTTATTGTTTGAAGGGGAGGAAGAATGGGAGCTAAGATTTATCAGAGGAGCTGAAAATCATGATGACCACTGAGGAGGTAACTGAGGTAGAGAAGAGGTGAAATAGAGAAGGAGAATTGTGCTTATAGGATCTTTCCACCAGTATATCTCAAACCTAACCACAGAGGCGGCCAGCTTAATTATCTTGTTTTTCCAAATTGGAAAACAGAGAGATGGGGAGAGGAAGCGACTCCTGAAGTGGGCCACAGTCATAGGATTAGAAACCAAGCTGCAATTTACCTGACTCCACAATAGCACATCTCCACCAGAAGTAAGAGGGAAACCTTCAAAGAAAGAAAGAGATGGGGAAAGAGATTAGAGAAACACAAGAGGAAAGGCTATAAAAAGACACT
Source organism: Scolopax mira (assembly GCA_004320125.1). Lineage (NCBI taxonomy): Eukaryota > Metazoa > Chordata > Aves > Charadriiformes > Scolopacidae > Scolopax > Scolopax mira. The sequence goes on from BJBW01008189.1 coordinate 32,643, forward strand.
TAAAAATCATGAAGTAAGAAACTATATAAAGTATGAAAACAAGAAGCAACAGCAAAAGAAGGATATGGAAAGCAGAAAAGATATAAAAAGGGTATAGAAAAATATTTTTATAACATATTTTTGTGTTATTTTCACGACAAAAAAGTGAAATTACTTTAGGTCTACTTTGAACTATTTTAAACCAATATTGTTTTTGAGATGATTGTTTGGCTTAAGTGTTCTGATTGAACATGTATCAGGGCATGTAACATGCAGACTGAAAAAAGAAACAGCACTCAGTGTCAAATACTGACTTCAGTAAAACAGTATGTGGGAAAGATGTATTTTTCAGGAAAGACAATACCATAAAAGAGCTCAATCCCACCAAATAGCAGTTAAAGATGTTACACCGGTGCCATGTAGACAGGTGTTCCATATAAACACTACATATTTTACATCATTCTATATTGGTTAAGCAATTTGATGCTGCTTTGCGTATCATGTTTTAAAACTAAAACTAATTCAACTATGACGACTTGTTGCAATAAACATTGTATTATACATTTTAGTACTTGTATATTCTTAGACATCTGGCAATTCCTTAACTATGTTCCTATAATATTTTTGTCTATTCTAATATCTCATAAACCATGCTGTAACCCTCAAATCTCAGATTTCCAGATTCCTAGTCATCTAGTAGAAAAATGTAAATTTTCCTAGCTCAGTTGAATGACAATATGAATGATTGCAAACTCATCAGTACTCTTGGATTCATTGCTATTCAAGTCACTTCACTGCACTTTCTCTATAGGCACAAAGCATTCACGGATGGAGTGTCTTTTCAAAACAGAAAGAAAGCCCTGAGTGCTAAGGATGGAGTACTGAGAATAATCCCATTTGGATAGCTAATAGAGCTAAGCAAGTGCAAGTATCTCATTACCCAACAGTTTATTACAGTAATCTCACTATCTTGTTTTTGGGGAGTATGTATCTGTTTGCAAGTGACACTTGTGACAGGTTTGGAGGCAGTCACAGATGATGGGAAGCTCCTCTGTCAGCTGACAGATTAAGATGCCCTTGCATTGAGCAAAAGTAGTAGGAGCGATTGCCCAAACATCCTTTGTTGTTGTGTTGATTTGTAGTGTTCAGAATCTGGGCTGGATTGCTTCATTTTGAGAATAGCTGATGTTTATCTGCACACCTCACAAAATTATTCCCTGGGTTGTATGTGCTGCAAAAACAGAAGGAAAGAGAGACTGTTCTGACCTTGTGGAGCTTAACCTCTAAATATAAAAAAGCAGATGAAAGTTGGGATGTGAAATGGATGGACAGTGAACTGGGTAAGATCAGAGCTGCTTAGTGACACTGTGAGCACCAGGCAGCTGTCACTCCTCCCCTCTGGTGAGATGGGGGAGAGAACTGGAAGTGTAAAAATGAGAAAAATCATGGGTTTAGATAAAGACACTATAACAGGTAAAGCCAAAGCCATGCATGCAAACAAAACAAAACAAGGAATTAATTCACTACTTGCCACCGTCAGGCAGGTGCTCGGCCATCTCCAGGAAAGGTCCCCGTCACACATAATGGTTATTTGGGAAGACAAAATGCTGTAACTCCAAACATCTCCCCAGCTTTCTTCTTCTTCCCCCAGCTGTTATTGCTGGGCATGATGTCATATGATATAGAATATCCCTTTGGTCAGTTGGGGGTCAGCTGTCCCAGCTGGGTCTCCTCCCAATTTCTCATGCATCCCCAGCCCGCTCGTTGATGGGGCCGTTTGAGAAGCAGAGAAGGCCTTGATGCTGTGTAAGCTCTGTTCTGCAATAACTAAAACACCCCTGGCTTATCAACACTGTTTTCGGCACAAATCCAAAACAGAGCTCCATAACAGCCACTCCGATGAAAATTAGCTCTATCCCAGCCAAAACCAGCACGGAATTAAAATTACCTGAATCCCGACCCAGTAGGCTGTCCCCTAAGAGCTGGAGTGGTTCTGCCTAACAGCAGGCACCAACATAAGCTTTGTCATATCAGACGCTCCTGCTAGTTTTGGGAGAGAAAAAGGCACACACAGAGGGAGAATCAACCCTCCAGGACCTGCACCACCTTCTCAAGGCAGCCATCACTCTGTGGTGCTTTGCACCATGTCTGCACTTGGGCACATCAGTTATGTACCTCGAACCTCCTGTCCCCCTAAAACCTGACTATCTCTTACACAAAAGCACACAAACTTGGGAAGTATGAGCATAGTGATAATTAGCCAAGCAATATTTTACTGTATTCCTCACTCATTGTGACTTATAATTTCTCCCAACTGGTGCAAAGCTTTTTAGGGCTTTTCTTTTGTTAGGGGGGGGCTGATTCTCCCCAGGGTGGATTGGAGCTGGGCAGTTTCTTTCCTTCAGCCCCGCTACTTAGAAACTCCATTAAATCACAAATACATTTCACTTGTCCTTGTTCATTGGTATTAAAGAGAAGAAATTAGCTGTAATACCAGGAAATCTTCCCTCCCTGTATGGATTTCAGTTCAGCAATGCTTTACAACACAAAGACCCACACACCCACACACCCAGCAGATGCCAGGCTAATCGATTCTGGGCTAAAATAGGAGGGTGCCCTCAAAAACCAGTAAGTGGTTTTCTTCCATTTCTATTTTGTCCCTTAGAAAAATGAAGCCTCTCTCACCCTGGAAGATTTATTGAGGTCTTAAAGGAAGAAAAGATGTTTTATCCACGATGAGGTGGTTTGGCAAAGAATGTGGTTCATTCATTCATGTCAACAGAAATATAAGAAAATCACAGTGTTAAATTATGTATGATTTAGATATATATTGTGTGCTATATAAAGTGCGCTAAAGTAAAGGGGACAAGTATTTTTTGTTCCCTGGGAAAGGAATTGGTCATCAATGTTTTTCCCAAAGATTAGGACATGTTTTGTCTGACGTGTCCACCGTACTTTTAGCTTTTTAAAATAAATGAAATTCTTGTCAGTATTAACTGATTTCTTAGCTGTATTATGGTACACAATGCGAATACTACAAGCACACGATTCACTACATCTCTGTCTAATCACACTTTGCAATTTTTCTCTGCAAGTGTTTTACATGCAGAGCTGTTCTGGCACACGTGCTAATACATAACAAAGGACAATCATTACATACATCCTTAGGGCCACATTGTAAATAGGAATATATATGCACTCTCTATATGGTTTAGGTGCCTGCTGTAGCATTTAAATACCCTAACCTGTATTAGTGCCTGGGGTTCTGTCTCCTCAGGTGCAGGGAAGTGCTGAGGATACACTCTGTCCCCTCACCCAGGTCATTTATGAATATGTTAAACAGGACTGGGCCAAGTATTGACCCCTGAGGGACACCACTGGTCACAGGCCTTAACTTGACCCCACTCCATTAATTAGAACCCTCTGAGTCCTGTCACACAACCAGAACTCAACTCACCTCACTGCCTCCTCATCTAGACCACACTTCCTTAATTTTCTAATGAGGATGTTATGGGAGACAGTGTCAAAAGCCTCGCTGAAGTCAAGGTAGATGACATCTGCTGCTCTCCCTTCATCTAACCAACCAGTTACACCATCACAGAAGGCTATCAGATTGGTCAAGCATGATTTACCCTTGGTAATTCAATTCAAACCTGCTGCTACCTTGGGCTGCCCAACCCTACGTTCCTGTAGTCGATGGAGTGGAATAGCTGAAATACCTACGCTCCTCTGACCTTACCCTGAGGAGCCAGAGTCATGCCCTAAAACATCACGGGTGCTACAAAGGTGCTCTCACTATCATCACTCGTTAGCGACTGACTAGGAAGTATTAATAGAATGTATTTTCATGGAAATATTTTTGTCAATTATGGGTTAGAGAGCTCATTTTTTTTTCCACTTGGTTTAGGCAAGGTGCCTGGGGATGTTTCACAAACAGAGGATGAGGGGCTATATGATAAACTGGTTTTTATTGCTTTACGGTACGCAGCTTGGGCCACAGGACAAAAATTCAAAGTAAAATGCCTTGTGTTGTCTTAAACAAGATAATTCTAAAGGGAGATCAAAAGGACCAATGCCATGATGATCAACAAGCAGCACGGTGGAAAAATGGCCATTTCCAGAGAGTGAAAGAGTTGGTGTCAAGGTCCTGGCAATCACACGATATGTATTACAGGGGAGAGGTTACTTTGGACAAACTCTAGTCTGGTCTGGGACAGAATGTCCATTAGCAGTGGAAGTGCCTCAGGCACCCTCCTGTAGTGCATCTCAACATCCCATCTTGCACAAATCCAATTTCACAGAATCACAGAACGACACGGGGTTGGAAGGGACCTTTAGAGATCATCTAGTCCAACCCCCCTGCCAAAGCAGGTCCACCCAGAGCAGGTTGCACAGGAACGTGTCCAGGTGGGTTTGAATGTCTCCAGGGATGGAGACTCCACCACCTCTCTGGGTGAGCCCTATTCCAGGGCTCTGCCACCTTCAAAGTAGAGAAGTTTCTCCAAGACCACTCTGCAATGCAAATCAGAGTAAACCAGGACAATCAGAGCTTAGATTCAGAGGTGTACTCCTGATTTGAACCATAACATTAGTGACCAAAAGAATGTCTTTTGGGCACTTTTTAGGCATGATCCAAACCACTATTAAAAGCCTTGGTTGATTTCAGCAAGGGAGCTTCCCTTCCACACAATGTGAAGGGAAGGGGTACAGTTACTGGTCAAGAAGAGAAGAAGGGAACAAGAGAGGGAGAATAGGAGTGACCACATGTGCATTTTGTCAATCACCACTGACCCCTTTTCCACGATCATTTTAAAAGCAATTTCAGGGCATGATTGAATGCAGGTGCTGAAGACGGCAAATAATCATTCTTGGCTCCTCTGTGCACTAGGAAGTTGTCAGTTCAGTGGCCAGCCTGGCCCAAACCACAGCTGAAGCACTGAATGGCTGCAGACCTTCAGAATTAATGACACCTTAACTATGACTCAGACACTCTTCCAACAGACAGGTTCCGGAATATATACGGTATAGAAGTGATACACTATATATACTCAAAAGGCTGCAGAAGTTGGGCCAGGAATTCTTGAAAAGCCCTGACTCAATACGTGTGCAGGGTCACGCGAAGACTCTGCCAACATTTTCACAGTCTTATGAAAAGGCAGATCATAGCTAGCATGCAAATTTTTCCCTGTCTTGAAATATCCAAGATGTTTTGTGGCTTATTTTGGCTGTTCTGTTGACTCAGTATTACCAGCTTTCCTCCCCCCCGCCTATTTGTCCCCCCTTCATTTAACAGAATCCAACATTCCTTTGTGTAAATGAACGTATTTTGGTATTTTCATCTCAAGAATCTGCATCTGGATTGCTCATTTATTGCTATCAGTTTCTCAAACTCTGTGGAATACACAAATTGAAATAGCTCATATTGAAATGCGAGACCAACAAAACTAAATCCTAAAGGGAGATGAACTAAACACTGGCTAAATGCCTAAGATGTCAAATATTGCAGAAAACTGAGTACAGAGAACAACAAAGAAGATTTTTAAAATGCACCTGCTTTGCAAATAGAGTACAACAGCTGCGTGATGCAAAAACCGAGGTCAAAGATTTCTGGCTGAGGTGATAAAAACTGGACTTTCCAAGCTTAGAAACTACCTTAAGCTAAGTAACTAACTGTGAGGCGGAGGGCAAGGATCGAAACAATTTGTGTCATTCCTGAATGGTTACAGCCTGATAAACAAAAACTAAGCTGCCAATTTCTGTATTATGCTTAGGTTACATCACTTAAATTAGGAGTTTAAGCCATGCTGTGTTTACAGAACGCTCCCACTGGAGTAAATAATTTAACAGTGAAAGATTCAGTTGTCAAGGAGTCATTATTATTACTTGAATTATTGTTATTAAAATGGAAACTCTCTTCTCGTATCTCCTTGTTTTGCTTGGCATCTATAAAACCCTTCATACATGGCTTGGTCTATGACTAGAAAAAAGACCCCTAACAATCTCAGTGCTTCACACTCCCTTCTACCAGTCATAATTCTTCTTAAACTCAGTATATTAAACATTTCCTCAGCTTGTACTTGTCCCTTGAGGAAAGCTCATGTTCTGCTTTCACCACTAAAAATAATTGTGTTTATAAATCTAGTGACAGATGTCAGGAACTTATCTCCTTACCATGGCAGAACATGGCCTCATCTATTCGCCAGACCGGGGATTAGTTGTGAGGGGGGAAAGGGCGGGAGAGGGAAGGAGGAGCAGACATGAAGCTACGATGTGTTCCCTCACTGCCTGCCTTAAAAAGATTCGGCTGAATCAGAGGCAGAGAAGCCGTCGCTCTGCCACCATTAGGTTCCCGCGTTAACGTGCCGCTGGGATGAGTGGCCGCACAGCACGCGGCTGTGGGGCCGGCCCCTCTGCTTAGGGAGCACAGCCGCCGCCAAGAACAAGCCCCGTGCCCGCTCTCGGAGCTTGGATCCTCGGGGGACAAAGCCCCCCTCGGGGGCCGTTACCGGCCGCCACACAGGCCCAACGCGTCCCCTCAACGGCCACCGCCTCAGCGGCCCGGCCCGGCCCCGCCCAGGAGGGAGCGCGAGGGGCGGGAGGAGATGGGAGGGAGTGGGAGGGCGGGGCGGAGCCTCGCGCGCGCGCGCGCGCGCACACGCTCCGCCGGAAGTAGCTGCCTCCCGCCGGCCCCGCCCTCCTTCCTGCGCGCGGGGGCGGTGCCAGGCGGCAGCAGGGCTCCCCCCGCCCCGCTCCGCCCCGCTCTCCCCCTCCTCCCTCTCCCTCCCCTCCCTCCCCACACGGTCCTCCGGTGGGTCAGCGGAGCTCATCCCGCCGCTGCCGCCGCCTCCTCCTCCTCTGCCGCAGGTGAGTCGGGGGGCAGCGCTGAGGAGGGAGGTGGGTCGGGGGGAGCCGCCTCGCTGCTAGCAGAGGAGGGGAAAGAGCGCAGGGACACCACCCTGCACCTCCGCCTTCTCCCCGCCCGCCGCCCCGGGGGAGCGCTCCGGTGCGTACGGTGAGAGGAGCTGCCTTCCCCGCGGCCCAGCCGCCCCGGGGGGGGAGGGAGGTCGGCGTTGTGGCTCGGCTTGCCGCCCCCGTACCGGCGGTTTGTGGCTGCCGGCCCCACCCCGGGAGAGGGAGGGAGGGTGGGTGGGGAGGGAGAGGCGGGCGGGCGCGGCCCGGAGCCTCCCGCGGGGGGCCCGGTGGGCCGGCCGCTGCCTGAAGGTTACGGGCGTCCACCTTGTGGGGTGGCGTGGAGGGCCCGGGCGCTGTGTGGAGGAGGAGGAGGAGGGGGCGGCGGAGCCACTTCCCCCCGGGGGTTCGGGGTGCGGCGGGGTCAGGCCGCCTCCTGTTGCGGGCGGGAGGCAGGTGCGGCGTCCCCGCCGCCGCGTCCTGAGGGCGCGGGGTGACCGCGGGCACCGCCCGCACCTGCGGAGGGAGGGAAGGAAGGCGAAGGGTGGCGCGGCCACGGCGGCGCCTTCACCCCCGAACAAAGGGGCCGCGCCTCGGGGCCGGCGGGGGGAAGGAGATGGGGGGGCTCCGTCTGTCATTGCCCGGGCCCCCTCGCTCATCCCCCGGGCTGGGAGGGAGCCGTGTCAGCGGCCGGGTGTCGGAGCTCTGTCTCCCTCTGTGTGCGTGTGTTGCAGTCCGGGGATGAGTAAGAGCAGCCTTTCTGCTGGTGCCTCTCCTCTGCTCTTCTTTCTCTGTCGGGGTGCGCGTTTAAAAGGCGTTGCTGGTAACTATAGAGCTTGTGCTTTGCCTTGCCGCAAAAGGAAGAAGTACAAAAGCGTGCCTGCGAAGTTCCCCAAATAAAAGAAAGAGCCTTTCGATGCTCACCGAGTTGGTTAGGTAAATAATTCGGTGCTTACTTCAGGGTTTCTTTTAAGTGGAAGCTAACAGCTTCAGCTTCTTCTCCTTCATTGAGTCTCTTTAAAAATGAAGATGTTAAGTGGGCCATACGCATCCCAAGAGTCACCTGGAGAGGGATTTTTTTTAATGTATGCTCTGTGTGTCTGCTTGGTAGCAAATCTCTGTTAGAAAGGCTGCCAAAATGTTTCTTTCCAGACTCGAAATGACCCTAATGTTTTTTGTTTCAAGCTTGCGTTTCCAATTCTCCTTGGAAAAGGGCTTTGCATTCTGCAGCACAAACCATTGCACTCCCACAACTGGGAGCAGTCTGTACCTCTGTTGGCATTCCAGCCTCTGGAGATGGGTTATAGAGAGGTCTGCATAAGAAGTGATCAGTCCTTCTTTGTCTTTTCCAATGAAAGTTAAACTGAAAAGAGAAGGGAGCACCTGGGAGAGCAGCTATATGGACTAGGAGAAGATACTGGTGTTCTGTTAGTTATTAGGATAATTAATAGTGATTATAACCAGATTCTTAATTAAAAATTGTTTTATTCTCAGCCAATTTATGCATCTAGTAGCATGTACTTCAACATTTAAATCTTAGAAAATTGTGACCGTTCTTAATAGAATAAAGATCAAGCGTGTGATAGGTAAACCCTTCAGTCTATGCTTGTGAGAGCTTGTCAGATGTTTTTGGTGGAAGCCTCCAAATGGTAGAACAGGGATTGCCAGTGCTAGTGATGGTCACTTGTTGTTGTTGTTGGGTTTTTTTAGTAAAAATGGGAGAATGTGACATGAGATTTTAAAAAGTGCCTTCAGGCCAATGCATGAGAGGTCAACTAAGGGCTGGTCAACTAGGGCTAAATAAGCTGTGATGCTAAATAGTGAATGTACTCCTTTATTATAGCAAATTTCTTTATCTCAGTCTTTACTTCATCATGTTCTTCTGAATTTGAGAACGGGGAAAAAAAGTCTAACAATTTTAAAGTGAAATATGTTGAGTTGCATGCAGTTTGGCAATGTTGAAATAATCTTGTCACTATTATTATTTTTATTTTTATTTTTTTTTAGACCTCAGGAAGAGGATCTTTAGCTCTGAAAGAGAGAGCTGGAATGTCTTGTAGCTGTGCATTTGTTGTAAACTGTGTCACTTGTGGGCATGCACTCTTTGCATAAATAATCCATAGAAATAGTAGGCTGGATGGGAGACGACAGCAGGGAGAGAGGTGGCTGTGAGGATAAGGTGGTGCTGGCTAAAAGCAACTGAGGAGGAAGACAAGAGTGTTGAGTAAGTGTTGTTGGAGACCTTGCACGTGTCTTCTGTATTCAGACTGACTTTGGTAGGAACAATTGTGTTCTTAACCTCAGTTCAATCATTCCCTGACATCCCTGCATATACTTTTTCTAAGGAACTACCCTGAAACAGGACTGTTCTGCCTACGGTGAGCATTTACTCCTGTTAAATTTCAAGGTGCATCTGACTTGGAAGAAAATAATTGATGAGGCAAAGGATTTTACTGTCTTAGTGATGTATGGCAGTCTCTGGTATCAAATAATAATGTAGGTACATTGTCTTGTTACATTAAAAGTTGTTTAGACAACTGCATTTCAGCAAATTGACAACAGCGTTAGTTTCCCTGCAGTTTCACAATTGAAGAAGAAATTATTATATGAGGGGAAAAAATGTTTTAACTTTGTGATTAGACTCGTTTGTTTTGCCACTCTAGCAAGTGGTCCTGGGAATAAGTCACTGATCACATGTGTTCTGGATGGGGAACTCCCCACCCCCTTGAGAGTGCTTACAGCCGGATTCCAGTAAACTACTAACGGCTCCAAGCTATTGAAATTACTTTGCATCTAAATTGAAATCTATTTTAAGTGAACGAGGTAGTTTGGTAGGCTGGCGACAGCATTCTTGTGAACATATTATAGCCTGCCCACATCACACACACAATTACGGGACAACTGTTTTAAGTCTCCTTCCTACTTCATGAAGAATTGATGTGAGGAAGCAGGAGAATAGAACAGTTGGTATAATTACTGTACATCCACTGAACGTTCTGCAAAATGTTTTACATTTTATAAATTACCAAGTAGGGAAGACATGGTTATATGTTACTTGTCTGTTGCAGTACTTAAAATCAGCTCCAGGGGTAGTTCTGAAGTGTTATTGGTAAGTCTCACTGTCTGCAGAATCTGAAATCATTCATAATCCTTGTGGATGTAAAGAACTTAGAGTCACTTTAACTATAGAAAATGTGCCTTGAAGACAGACCAGGGAGTTATTAAATCCTGTTTTGCCTCTTGTCATGTTTTCTTAAATATTCTGAGTCAGAGTAAGCACCTACCAACCGAGGATTTATCAGTGGGCACAGCAAGCTGCTTGTCAGATATCTCTGGTAGATGTGCAACCCACAACCATCAAATTAGCCTTATAGTCTGAGTTTTAGGAGCTTTATGCAGCAGCAAAAACATCTGAAATTCCTACAGAAAAAAAAACAGTGCTGGAATTAGGGTTGGGAGTAAGTTGGAAAGAAATTTAGTATAGGTTAAGTAGTGCTGCCTTAGAATGACTGGGTGAGATAATTGATTGCCTTTGCCTAGAAAGTGGCTTAATCTTTACTAATAGTGTTTTCTTTAGGATTAGTTTTGCTCCTGTCAAAATTCCTAGTGCCTTTGGGACAATAGATTGGTAACACTGAAGTGTCCATGCTATGCATAGAGAGGAAAAAAAAATGCAGAAAGAGGTGTGTAGGAGAGGTTAAACAACATAAAGAGAAGGAGATGTAACGAAAAAGACAGTTACTATAGAGAATTCAAAATAAGCTGTGCTGTAATCAGTTTATAACGCTAATATGGAGAGGAGCCAAGAATGCAAAGAAGGTAGCACAAACAAGAGATATAAAGAGCGTTGGTTGCGTAGTAACTCTGCAGTCCTTACTTTAGTGGTATTGATGATGCTTATTTTTGTGATATTGGCTCCTTAGTTCAAGCAATTACGATAGACATTAGATTCCTGCCAGTAGAGTTCATTTGGTGTGTCATATTTTTCTCTATAACAGTAAGTTCACTACATCATTTGGCCGAGAGTGCATGAATGTCTAGTGCAGTGGCCCACACAGCTTCATTTTAAAATGGCATGTAAATACACTATATCACCAAACAAGTATTTCTGCAGATTATGGAAAATATGATTTTGCAAAGGAGTTTGGTGCCCGTCTTTAGTGGGTAGGTAGCAGGGATCAGCCATGCATTCAGGCCTTGGTACCTGTTTCATTTTACCCTCTCAGATCCCTTCTGTGTCGCTGTTAGACTTGATCTTTAGCTCTGATCCTTGTCTCTGATGCAGGCAGAAATGTTTCTGTCAACTTTAAACAGAGTATGGTGAACATGGAAGGTGAAACTTCAGTGAAGAATGTAAAAAGCCAGCCGTGTGTGGTGTGGTCCTTCTCTTTGCTCGTACTCCCACTCAAGCCCATCAGACAACGCAGAGTGAAGCTAATCAGGCATTTCAAGGGTACTGACATAGTCCTGTTGGTATAGCCATATTCTTTCCCAGAAGGGCTTTTAGTATGGAAAGCATTGCTGGAATTAACTACTTCCCTCCTGGGATTTATTTCAGACCATACAGTTTCAAAAGACAACAACATTAATGTGACAGATTTCTGCAGGCATGCAGTGGCAGTCACAAAACCCACCCTTGGCTGGTGAGGTCATTCCACAAAAGATGTTTGAGTAGATGGACTGGAAGGCCCTACTCAAAGCAAAGCTTGTAGAAGCTCATCCTTAATCATCTGTCACTGTTACCCATGGAGGTCAAAGTAAGCAAAAGCAGATACTGAATTAAAGTGGTTATTGTGTGGAAGAGCTACTTTGATATGGCACCCCTAAATTATAAAGTTTTTACACTCTTAACCACCTAAACTAATTCCACGTTTGTGGTGTAACATGCAAATACAGCTTCATTCCAGTCCTCAGAACTCTGGTATTTTAAGAAATAACACTTTAAATGACACAATCTTAACAACTGGTTTCTGTAAGGTCAAAATTTATATTTAACGATATCCAAATAAAGAGTTCATTGCAATTCTTCAGTGACTGGTGTGGTATGGTTATGGCTGATAGCTTCACACACCCTATTGCAACATGAATTCTCTGATTTCGTGGTGGTTTTTTTTGAAGTTGTCACTGATTTGAAAACACGTATGA
>BJBW01008190.1:0-72496 GCA_004320125.1 Scolopax mira
CTGAGAGGCATGCTCTGACATGCTCTGGGTGGTCCTGCATTGGCAGGGGAGTTGGACTAGATGATCTCTATGGTCCCTTCCAACTCCAAAAAATTCAGTGATATTCAGTGATAATGGAAAATTAAAAGAAATGTCCTTCAAATATCTTTGAAAAGACTTATGATGTATTATTACTTTATGTGGTTCATTGCAATTGTACATACTTTTTCAATAATCAATATTTTATGAAAGGATTAAATATTTTTCTCTGGAAAACTTGAGAAAGCTAAGGTTTTTGAGAGCAGGCTCCAGAAGGAAGAAAAAATTCCAAATACCCTTTGGTTGCAGTAGCTTTTTCTATGTAAGAGGAAGGCATTACAAGATTTTAAGCAAAAAAAAAATACACTGGCCTTATTCTAAAAATTATCCTGTATTTCACTGTGTCAGAATGCAGGTGGAGTGAGGCTACATAACATGTGCAGGGTACAGAAATCATCTCCAAATCCTTATAGCTCATTATGTGAGAACAGCGCTGTTTCACTCATAAACCCCTGTCAGTGAGAGGAAAAAGGCCATTTTCTCTTCTAAATGTAAAAGGATCAAGCTGTGTATTTTTCACTAGTGGTTTTTAATTTTTATGTAAGAGCTTTATATGTTACTGAACACATTTGGATTAAGTGCTATTTGAAATCAGAGAAATAGGCTCTGATGAGATTCTGCTTGCCTCTCACAGCATCAGCAGAGAATATATTAGTTTCTTTCTACAGGTGATAAAAATCGACCCAGTTCTTTAAACTTTATTGTCCAAATTTAAACACTGAACCCTCTGGTGAGGCATCTAATTTCTGTTTTTCAGAAAAGGCAGCGGTGACAATTCTTATTGGCTTTTAGAAGGTTGCTTGATTAGACTTTTAATGAAAGATCCTTTCAGGCTGGCCAGGCCACCTGCTTTTTTGTATGTAACCCTTTCCCTGCCATGCACCTGAATCTTCCATGCACAATCACTACACTGAGTCTGTGTTTCTCCAAAGCGGTGGGTTTACTGTGCATGACTGCCAGATCTGGCCCTTCTCAGAAACACTCAACATAAATGAAACCTTACATGAATGGAAGTGTAGAAGCCAATCCCTGGCTCATTCCCCTGATAGAAGAGGCATTTAAAACACTGAGTTACTTGAAGTGTGTTGTTGCAATCAGATCAAAAGCTGTTTTCTTAGGTGTATCCTGGACATCCTATCATCTGACCAGATGTCAGCTTATCCTGATGGCAGAAGGGCTTTTAAGAAAGCCTTTAAGAAATATGGGAGTGCACAGTGGACACCATCAGAACAACCCCTCACAGAATCACAATGATAAGGGGTTGGAAGGGACCTCTGGAGATCATCTAGTCCACCCCCTTCCAAAGCATGTCCACCAGCACAGGAACATGTCCAAGGTGGGTTTTGAATGTCTCCAGAGAAGGAGACTCCACCAGCTCTCTGGGCAGCCTGTTCCAGTGCTCTGCCACTCTCACAGTAAAGAAGTTCCTCCTCATGTTAAGATGAACTTTTTATGTTCAAGTTTGTGCCTGTTTCCTCTTGTCTTGTCACTGGGTATCACTGGAAAAAGACTGAGCCCATCCCCCTGACACCCACCCTGTAAGTATTTATAAGCATTGATGAGATCCCCTCTCAGTCTTCTCCAGACTAAAAAGACTTAAGTCCTTCAGCCTTTCCTCATAAAAGAGATGCTCCAGACATCTGATCATCTTCACAGACCTTTGCTGTACTCTTTCCATCAGTTCCCTGTCCTTCTTGAACTGGGGAGCCCAGAACTGGATACAGTACTCCAGATTGAGTCTCACCAGGGCAGAGTAGAGGGGCAGAATGACCTGCCTCGACCTGCTGGCCACTGTCTTCTTGATGCACCCCAGAATGCCATTTGCCTTCTTGGCCACAAGGGCACATTGCTGGCTCAAGATCATCCTTGCTGTCCAACAGGACTCCCAGGTCTTTTCGCACAGAGCTGCTCTCTAGTGTCGGCCCCTAGGTCACATCTAGCTTTGTAACTCTGTGTTAAATACTCTTTTTCTTCATAATTGGTGGATAATTGACTTGTCAGCCTTCATCTTTTTGTACATGTTACATGCATTCTTCTGTCTCAGCTATGTTCAGTTTGCAAAACTGTACAAGCTAAAAAGTGAAAATGTTTTGAGATATCCTTGCAAAATAGAATACAGTTATACAAAAGGAAAGCTGTGGAAAGCATCCAGAAAAAAAATTTGAAGGAAATAAGAAATCCCAGCTGTAGCATTAGAGGAATATGTAAGAATGCTAGCCACTTTGTTTGTCTGGCTGCACAAACTCATAGCAGCAGTGACTTTAACATAATTTCTGAAAGGCTTAATAAATCTGAGGAATCTGGCACCATCCATCTTCCTCGATGTGTTGATTTTACTAATTTCTCTAAAGATATGATTTCATCATCAATATTTCTTGGTTGATTAAAAAGCTGCTCAGTATGTTATGCACTTAGAAATTACAACTGAATTACAAGCTGAACTTGGCAAGGGATGCAAAGAATAATAATAATAATAAGGGCTTCTACATTTATGTCAGCCAGCAAAGGCAGGTCAAAGAAAGCGTACCCTGCCTGATGAGCAAGACAGGAAAACTGGTAACAATCGAGGAGGAGAAGGCTGAGGTACTTAACTGTTTTGCCTGTCTTCACTGGCAATCTCTCTCCTCACATTTCTTGAGTGGATTGACTGCAAGGCAGGGATTGAGAGAGCAAAGTCCCTTCCACTCCAAGAGAAGTTTAGGTTCGAGATCACCTGAGGAACCTGAACATACAGAAGTCTATGGGAACCACTGTCTCTTGTCTTGTCAGTGGGCACTGCTGAGAAAACTCCAACTCCCTCTTCTTCATTCCCTCCCATTGGGTATGTACAAACAATCCATTTAAGTAATATTTCACTTAAATAACTGTACTTTAGACGTGTTCAAAAGTTTTGCAAATACATTTTAGCAAGCACCTGTCTCTGTGCACTCCCAGTAGTGTTCTACTGCAGCAAATCTGTTACATAGTGATTTTAAAATTTCAATAGCTTAAAACAACGAAAAGTAATTCTCTATTGGTGAAACACACTTCATACATATATCAAATCTAAAAGAGCATCAAACATCAAATGAATGAAATGAGAACAGCTTGAAACCTTTGTACACCATCTAGGCAGGGTGCTGAGAGTGCTCAAGATGCATCTTTCCATGCATTTTCTCTGCTGCAGCACTGATGTAGTCCGTCCCTATCTCTGACCACCAGCAGGTCCCCACTGAACCATTCTGAGTCAATTAGTTTGTCTGAAAAATGCCTCCTTCCCACCCAAATGAGTTTTTATTTAATCTGGTCAGTCTCATAAACTGGGCTGCCACCAAATTATACAAAGTTGTGCCTGTGCAGAGGAAGAGTCTGTGCACAACCAGAAACAGAAGCTGGGCAGCTCTGCTGATCGATGTGAAATCATACTTTAATCTGCATCCCCAACCTGTCATCATCTCAGCATTCTCCCAGTTTAAAGAGGATCGCTGCAAGGTCTCTGCAGCGTGCAGAAGTAAACAAACTCTCCTGCATGGCTGAGTCATTTCCATTACTTTATGATTTGTCTATGCACAGTTTTTAGTGCTGTAAAGGGCCTAAATCCAGATATCACAGAGCAATTTTATCCATGGTGCTTAACTTTACCTATTTAATCTCCAGGCATAAAAGACTCACTCATGCTGTTCCAGGTATCCTGACTATAACACTACTTACCTTCTTCTATTCCTGTACCAATTCTGACATCAAACACCCCTTACCCTCCATGTTTATCTACTGCTAAAACTCGGGAACACTAGAAATCAAGGTGTAAGAGGCTAGGAGGTGCAAATTTTAAAATAAGATTATTTAGAAGGATTCTATAGTTTTGCCAACCTTTATTTTCACTTGTAGCTAAATCAAGGCCAGAAAACCAAGAAAAGAGCATTTTTGTTTTGTGTCATTAAGCTAGGAATTTTAAAAATTATTTTCTGGTAGGGCAATTTGAGAAAATGTTTATTATATTTGGACTTCGTGATTATTCAGCAAGAGGAAACCAAATAAATGCAAACTATCAGAACCTCAGTTTGAAAATCAAAAATTCTTGAAATATGTATCTAGAGTAGTTCCTTGCCACTGAAGAAAGCCTGCATGGAATATCCTAGGAAGAGTTAAATGCAAAGAAAGCCTCATGGTGGATTAACATCAACAAATTTTGCTCTGCATGCATTTTGGATGTGGCCCATTGCACATCATTATTTATTTATTTCTTCTTTTTACAACTATATTTGGTTAGCAGGGTTGTACTATACTTTTAATTATGTATTTATTCAGGCCATATAAACAGGAAGAAAACTAAAAATAATTTTCTGTGCTGTAAAAACTTCCATTTTTATACCTGTTTGGAAAAAGACTCTGGCAATTGTAGTGCGACACAGGGGACACGGAGTGCTGGCTGGATTGTCTTTGGCAAGCATCCTTAAGCAAGGTTCACAAAAGATGTGGTGGCATGGATAGCACATGTAAGGATTGAAATAAACATCCAGGCACACTGCGCAGAGATAGCTTTCTTTATCTCCTCTGAGTTCATGCTCATCGTCTGTATGCAGGTTATCATTCGCAGACTGCAAGAAGAAAAAGAAAAAAGAAACCATTTTTTCACAGCTCAGCTCATAACTATTTTGGATAAACCAATCAGCAGGAAGGTGAGCTTAAATAATGCTTAAGACATTAGTACACACCAGTTATTTTCTTAATTTTTAATACAGGTTACTTTTAATGAGATAATGAAACATACCGATAAGATAGGAATATCACAACTCCATGGGAAAGGACATAAACCATGAGAGACAAAAAAAAAAGCAAAAAGGCTGAGTAAAACTGTACTATGATCCGATTCCTTATTTTAAAATGAATTTTAGCTACTTATTTATATAACAAAATACCTGGTTACTTTGCCAAGAAAGACAAAAGAGAAAACAAAAGTCTCTAAAAATAACCTGTGGATTATTCTGCCTTCGAAAGGTAATTTGTGAAGGGTGTGTTTCAGCAAGAATAATGACTCACAGTTTGAAACAAGCCAGAACTTTATTGCTACAATGCAGAATGTAGAACCTTAGACTAGAAAGTTTAGGAATCTCTAATATCCTTGGTAGCTGTTGTTTTTGCCAGCATGCACGCTCCAAATTTCCTAGCATTGATATATTTGTAGGGTGACGTAGTTGAGCTTCCCAAATGGTGTACATGCCACCACTTGTGTCCATTGACAGGCTCCTGCTTTGCTCTTGTAAAATGACTAAACCTTTCCATGTAATCTGAAGATATTATACTAATGACATCCAGGGGGTTGGATTAAAGAAAAAAAATTACTTTTTGTTTCATCTCTGTCGGAGCCACACAAGAGACAGGGATTTTGCTCTAGCTCCTCTGTCCATCCTGTTTGTTTTACAGCAAACAGAACCCAACATAGCCCAATATTCAAGACACCCACCAGGAAAGAACCAAGACAGCAGGTGTCAGACACTGCTGAATGTGAAAGTCTTCTCTTGTGGCCCTTTTTCTAAACTCCCAGTCCATGCTCAATCTCAGTTTATGTATCTTAATTGTAGTAGCCTTGTAGTATCATTGTTCATAGCTGCCTTCTAGTATCAGTGACTTCTTGCAAGCTCCTGTATCCACACTTAATACCCTCACACCCCCTTGCTCAGCCATTCCTCTGTACCCACCTCTTTCCTAATCCTGCAATGCTAGTTGTGCTAATCCTTCCAGACACGTATTATTGACATTAAGCACACCTATTGATGCATTTCTACCCAATAAATACTACTCTGTGCTCAGGCAGCTGCTTGATTTACATCTAATTCACATATCCACCAGCTATATATTACATAGGCATCTTTTGAAACTCATAGGCCATGGCAGATAACCACTGCCTGACACTGCCATACCAAATATTAGTGACAATTGTTATTTTGTGTCTACAGTAGAGATGGGATTCTCTAGATCTGTTTCAGAGACGATTACATGTATGGTTTACTGGCTTGGATTTCTGTTGTCTCTCATTATAGTCAGTCCTCTTCTACCTGGGATACTGAATACTGCACATAATGAATAATCCCTAACAGTACTGGGTACTGTGGAATGCATTTAAATATACAGAGCAGAAGTATTTACCCAGAATTTATCAGTTCTGGATAAGCACGCGTCCTGCCAGTCCAGCTCAGCCTTCACATCACACTTTCCAGAATACCAGGTGCCAGGAGGGCTTATAAAATTTGGCCTGCTGTGACAGGAATGCATGGAGATGGTTTGGGTATAGCACTGTGTCCAAACGTAAGCTCTTGTGCAACCCTCAGCATCAGTAACTGTGTGGCTCTTGTAGCAATCGCCTAAGCTGTGTAACAACTAATCAATAACACAGTTTAACCCTGACTCTTTCTACACTTACAGCACAAACGAGCCACACTAGAACAGAATGGCAAAAGGCAATTAAGAGTTGATTACAGCTAGGTAATTTTAGAATGAAGGAAGCCTCACAATACTGTTTCTTTGACAAAAAGTGGAAAATCATTTGGCACAGAAAGTGAGGAAAATTTTCTGAGTTTAACACAGAGATGACTTCAGCAGAAATTAGGAAACACTAACACATTCTGACAATAAAAACCCCCTCCAATACAGCCATGTGGACTTGGAAGTGTTAGGTTAGTGGTTGGACTTGATGATCTGGAAGGTCTTTTCCAATGTAAATGATTCTATGATTCTATGCAAGGACAAAATCATAATTAAAAGCTAGCACAAAACCAAAAGATGGTGGGGGGAGAAGGAGAGGAAGCAGCTTTTGCTTTGCTGGTTTAGATGAGCACTTACTGGAAAGAAAATATACACTGCATATAGAGGAACTGCCTGTCTCATTGGCTGCATATTAAACATCTTGCATGAGCCAATTAAGTAAATGAGGGAGCAAGAGGCAAAGTCGCTGAGGACTCAAGGGTAATGATTGGTTCTGAGATAGGTTTGTAATCATGGTAAAATGCACAGACAAGAGAATCTCAGACCCCATTGCAATTAGAAAGAAGATCAAAATTATTCTAATGTGCAAACCAGACCCTAGTTAACAGTAATTTGCTCAGTGGATCAGAGGAAGAGCTGGTTTTTCTGCTGCTTTATGCCCCTTCTCAAAAGACCTATCTAGGCACACACACAGCACCATTTACTACCACAAACCAAAGTCAGAGCTGCTTCCTTATGCAAGAAGCCCATGTGAAAGAATTTAAACAGCATTATTTTTCATTGCAATTAAACAGTGCCTATACATTCCAACTAAAGCCAGAGTTTCTGTGTTTGAGAGCTCTACAAACCAATATGTTATTCTTGCAGAATTATAGTACAGACAAAATAGAGAACAGCCATGTAGACACCAAGGACAGTCATGGGAATAAAAGATTGACAAATAGTAGCAGAAAACCTTGAAAGCAAAACTATAAATCCTAAGAAATCAAAGGAAGGTAGGAGCCTCCAAAAGTTCCCATCATCCCAAGTTACTTTTGAACTGTTAATACTGACACTATCACCTGACAGTAACTCATGATATTTCACTGGTTGGAAGGGCAAAGGATGTTAACCCCCAAAAAAAGGAGAGGAACAGAGGATCATTTTCTGTTTGAAAAACCTATAAAGAATGTTAACTAACAAGAAGTCTAAGACTATGTGAAGGTATTTGATTCAGTCTCACATTCAGAGAAAACACATGGACCAATGAATAATGTGATATTTAATTTAAAATTTACCTGTAATCATGTAAAAGATCTAGAATCAGTGGATGTTAGCACTAACAAGAAAAAATTCTGTATGTATGCTACCAATAAAAGGAGGTTCAGAGTAAAATCTGGAAGTATGGTCAGAACAGTGATAAAACTAAAGAAAGCACAAGTAACATTTTCCCCAGGATGCCAAACTATGAAAAATCCTGGCGAAAACTTTCTTTTTAAACTGAGCAATTTAGAATGCTTTGTAAACTCAAAAATGTCCACAGTTAAGGGGAATGATGACCAAGAAAAAAAATTAGTTCTATACTTCACCTGATTATCTTGCAAGGATATCTGTCTGAAATAAAACTTGGAAAAAATACAAAAAAGTGTATTTCATAGAAATACTAGACCAGAAAAGATCAATGATCAAGGGCCTTGAAGTTAAGTAAACATTAGAGAAAGTTTTCCATATAATTCACTTTTTAAACAGAAAATTGAAAATCTAAAGATACCCATGTATACATTCTCAATGCAAACACAACTTCTAGCTAATTAGTAGCTGACATACTATTTGTGCATAATAATTGTACCAACAAATTGCCCTGAAGCGACAGTAGAAGAATTATCTAAATGTCTCATAGGGCTACATTCTTCTACTAACCATGAGTAAAATAGAGGAATGCCATGGACTCTCCCCATCAAAATGACACTGGTGTGAAAGCAGAGTCAGGGATAAGCCATTTATCGTGGACATGCTGGGGAGTGCTTTACAGTGTTGTGGAACTAAGAATGAGAAATAATTTGTGTAATTTGGGATGGGATGTGCTAAGCAAAACAGTGCTGTGCAGTATGGAGGCCTGGAAAAACACCTAGCAGTGTGAGGTGCTGGCCTGAGGAGTAATCAACACTCTGAAACGGCTGGGCATTAAATAGCACAAGACTGTGCAGAAAATTATGTAAAAGTGATGGAGAGCCTTGTGGAATGGACACTTGGTAAACAAGACAGAGGCATTATTTGTGTGTGGCCCACCAAATACATACAAAAGTTCTCTTAAAATGAGAAAGACTATTCATCCTTGCCATAAAACTGTGGAGATCCCATTCCAGACTGCATCTGTAATGTAACGGTGCATCCACTGGACAAAGATAATCAGTAATTCCTTACTAAAATAGTAGGAGGTGTCCCTGCCCATGGAAGGGGAGGTTGGAATTCAATGATCTTCAGGGTGCCTTCCAACTCTAATCATTCTATGATTCTATGTGGTAATCAGAATATATATTCCATTAGATATTATATAGTGTAGTTAGGAGGGGACAACATTTATTTCTGTCCTTGTATGCTTAATGTAAAGGTGGATAAAACAGTAGTCTCTTTATGGAAGAAACTCCTTCGCTCTTACATGTTCTCTTACATGAACGGTACTTCAAATAGTACCTCAAAAGAGGTTCAGTGGTGTGGGAGGCTCAAGAAGCCACATTTTCACCACATCTTCACCCTTAACAAACCCAGAGGATAACCTGATTTGCTGCACAGTTGCCTACCTCACATTTTCAAAGAGAGCAGTATATGTATTCTCCTTTGTTATCTCGGAAGCTGCCTCTTGGTAATCTGTTCCATACTACTCATAAGCTGTACATTAAAAATCTGCAAGGATTTGCAGCTCTAAAATAGACTTAAAGCCTTCAGTTATACTATATAATCAGAATCATACACCTTTTCATGTTTGAAAGAATGAATACAGGTCCTGTTTTATACAGAAATGGAATAAAAAGAAAGATACACTTCTTGGTTACTGCTGGAAAAAATCAGTGGGTTTAGCCTGATTTCCAATAGAAATGCAACTTATGGGAGTGCCATGTCTATTCATCTGTCAGGTGGTCCCACAACAGCTTTTGAATTAGTTAATTGTAACCAAATCTGATACAGGGGTTGTGACCTCAGATATATTTGGTACCTGAAAATTTCATAAAAATTGTCAGTTGATTGATCAGAGAGACCGAAATGAGTTACATCACTATGGGAAAGTCTGCAGGTGCTTTGTTGCTTTAAGCAGAATTGAACTAGCCAAATTTCTGCAGATCAAATTGGTAACTTTTAATGGAGTTTCAAAAGCAAGGTCAGAAAACAAATTCAAGTCCAATTTAAAAAAAGTAGGAAAAACCCTAACAAAAATTTCAACTAGCAGAAGTTCTTCGAAATCAGGCTGTAAGTTCCACTGGGGTTTGTACGCTTTTGAGCGTTGACTGGTTTGGTTGACTGGTATGATGAATGCAAAAGAGCATCTTTTCAGGTGTCTGGGAAAACTAAGCTTGAAATATATACATCACAATAGGGTAGAGGTGGCAATGCCCACGGGTTAGATACCTGTGCAAATCAATAATTTAGTATGAAGTCCCTGCACTCTAAATTTCTCCCTGTATAACATTTCAGAAAAATCCAAAGGCAATCTGAAAACTTCAAAGCAGAGCATAGCAGTCAAAGCAGCTCTCTGGATCTACCTACTGCCGTCTCCTCCATTGAGATCCTCCCTGCTCCTTTTGGGTTGGAAAAAATGCTCAAGGGGAAACAACTGAAGGGCATTTTCTTCATTCTTCTTCTAGAGAAGTTTTGTTTAAAGCTAACAGTGTTTTGTTTTGTTTTTTAATTCTGTATCATTTGGAAGTAGCTTTAGACAGTGGAGTCATTAATCTTGTGTGATTATGTGCTGTGCTCATCAAGGCTTATAAGGCAACTACTGATAGGACACTGACACTTCTTGTATACACTCCTTAACACTCTTATTCCCTTTCCCTCTCTATTTGAGTTATCAAAGGTTGTTCTGCAGTCAGGTTTATTCATTAGAACTACTGCTTTTGAGACCTGAAAGGACTTTTTGACCCTCAAAACTTTGCTTTTTTCCCACACTCTAGCAGTTTGCCTAATCAAATATACTTTATTTGATTTGTTTAATCAAATATATGTACACATACTGACTTCTGTCTATCAATCTTGAATTCTTTTTAGCTTTAGGTAATTATGATATTACTACAGTCTTTTCTTAATGATGCATGATCTACTACTGAAAAACATGGGCAAGTTAAATTTCTTATCTAGTTAAAGCTTACTGAATTATTACATATAGGTCATAACTGAGAAAATTAAGTAACAGGGTTTCAATGTTTACTGTATCCAAACATGCTACAAACAGAACCAGGTCAATAACTCTATGAGTTTATCATACTCCTGTCTAAAATAATTATCCAGTCTATTATTTTAATGACTGAGCACCTTACGAGTACAACTCATCAAAATTTGTCTGGTTAGCTCAATCATTTTCTTGAATATGCATTAAAGTTTCCTGTACTTGCCTACTGTGACGTTGTACTATTGCCAACCCACTCAGCTACGAAACACTCATAAAGTTCTGCACATTGCTGTTTGGACTTGACTAGGTGGCTGCCTTTGCACAAATCACTGGTGAGTCATTAGAAAGTCCAAGTACGTTAGCCACAATTTAAAATGCATGAGGAAAAATTGGATAGTGTAGAGGAAAGATACTAGAGATTAAAACAGTGAGCTCTATTGGCCTGAAGATGAAAAGCAAATGGTACTTGCCAGTTACGAAACCCAGTCTGTGAGTTGGCACGAGTATTGTTTCCTTTTGTTCAGGTGCAATAAGACACAGTTCAGAGAAAGGATCAAAGGTGCTGACAAGGCTGTGCATAGTCAACAAATCTTTGAGATTCTGACATTCTGAGTTCTGACTTCACTGCTCTTCCCAAGAGTTTAAAGACGTGTTGTGCACCCTGAAATAAGTGCAAAGCCTATAGGGTGATATTTATCGGTGTGTAACTATTACAACCCAGATATGGACAGTGCTAGATTAAGAGACAGTACTAGCACTGAAATGTCTGGATTAATTCAGCGTTTACAGAACATAAAGTGCCCTTGTACATGGGCACTTCACTGGAGTCTAAGTAGGTTCAGCCTGCATTTTTCTTCTCTGGAGAAGCAGTTGTATTTAAAAAAAAATATTAAGGCAATATCTGACAAAATCTGACTTTCATAGACCTAAAACTACTAAAAAGAAAATAAAAAACATGACTTACTGAGAATGAATTTAAGGTTAAATAAAGTTTTTATTTAATCTGATTGCTCAGGGAACCATGTCCTTTTTACAGACTTCATCAATTAACAAATTAATTAAAGAGGATTTTTTAGAGCAACTTCCAGTAAGAGAGTCATTGAGAGTTACAGAACTGTGATAACCTCAGTAGCCTGTTAATGACAAAGTTTACTTAATATTAGTTAAATGCATTGTTAATATAATTTCTTTAAAGTAAAAGGACAATTTGAGGACATAACTGGAGTACCTTAAGAAAAATAAATTTATAAAATGCCTTGATACATGGCAAGTTAACCAATTTGTCTCTCTGAAATATTTTTAGTTCAATAGATCTTTAATCTTATTTATGTCAGGAGATAAAGGCTTATTTTGTGGAAAAAGTGAAAAACAAAACTCAGAAAAGCAGACAAAGGAGAAGAAAATGACCTATTATATTTTCTTTTTATTCCTGTAAACACTTCACAGAACTAGAATAATGACTATTTTATTGTATTACTGAATCATACTCTTTTAATCAGGTTGAAGCAGGCCAGATAGATCTGAATATCTCTTGTGCAAGATGTTATACATGGCCATTATGCACATATCCCCTTTCTTTCCAAGCATCTTATATAATATGTTTCAGTTTCTTGTTATGACGGATTTGAAATTATCTAAGCATTTTTAGTTACGCAATTTGGTTAATCTCGACAGTTCCTCCTATGGAGTAATTGAGCCTTTAAGCTTTAGGATATACATCTAAACTGGCAGATCTAGATATTATTAACCTCTTGGAAACTTCTCTTAGGAGAATCATATTTATTTAAGGAATATCTGTTAACACAGCTTTTATGACCATCTCTTGAAGATAGTTGCAACTACTTCATTGACTTATCATAAAGTATTATTAATTTTAAAATAATTTAATTATCAAGATGAATTCAGACACAGGACAGTAGAATAAATATTACTCAGAGAACTTGAACTACAATCATCTTAATGCTTTAATATTTATACCCACCCCTAAATGAGTACATAAGAAATGAGTGCCATGCTGCAAGCCTACCATCATTTGTATTTTGATTTTTCATTTAATAAAACATACACATTATTTATGCAGGCATTTAAGAGAATGATGTGGGCATTATAGCTAAAAGTTGGTAAATGAAGCTTCACACCAAAAATAAATAAGCAGAGTAGAGCACCTAGGCACAGCTATTAGTATCAGTACACATAACTATACATCAAATATTAATAATCATTCATCTTTATTGTAATCTGTATTTCAAAAAAGGAGGAGGAAAATTAATTTGCAGAGGCCTGCAGAAACTTCTATGAATGTCCTAGAGCCTTAATGCAATGCCTAAATAACAGGTACGAGGTTGTGTTGCTCCTTGTGGTGTGAATTCTATGGAGAGAAAACATTTTATTTTTTCAGAACTTTTTTTTTTTTTACAGAAGTGGTAGGGAAAAAATGAGATTATCGTTCTTCTGTTCCTCCCTTTGGTATTAGAGATCTCCTTTGCATTTGAAATGATGTAGAACTGGCAATAACATGTACTAAACATACTGCTGAAGTTTACAGACCTATTTGTACTGGAAGGTTAAACAATAGTCCCAAAAAAATAAACAAGCTGCAAGCACAAAGACTGCCTTCTGTTAGTTTCATCAAAGCAGTTGCTAATTACTTCTGAAGAGTCCTCCTCTCTGTTACAAGAAAAGTAAAACTGCCCTCTAGTACAACCTGACAGTTGTTCTGGTATATGGTAAAAAGAGTCCTGTCAATTCACATATATAAAGAGCCAGAGAATCAGTAGAATATTTCTGTTGAAATACTAATGTTATACCTGTAAAAGCAGCATATCTTTTAATTTTAACAAAGAAATTTGCAGCCCTGAATAACAGACAATTGTATGCATTTATTTTTTCACTTTATTAGGCTTTGCATGATTGTATATATTATTACTCTTTTAGGGAAAATACTTGTAACAAAATGCGTGTAAAAGAATGTCTGGAACAGTACTTATATATTTTGGCAGCTTTGCATAAATATAGTATATCAAACAACCAATCTGAAATTATTCTTGTCATTCAGCACAAATTTAAGCAAATTACAGTGATGCCTGACACAATCTGAGTTAACAGCACACAAAAGTCTCTTTTGTGCAGAACACCTACTCTTACCATTAAAACAGGTCTCTTCCCAGCGCTGTACAACAGAATGTGGAGTAGGTGACATGGGAAGAGTACTGTTCAGAGACAGAGGTCCACTCCTGTTCTGAACAGCATTAACAAACTGTTTATAACTGAAAGTATCACCTCCAATTCTGGAACCACTTCTGGTTTTATAAATAACAACATCAGTCTACAGATTTTAGTTTTCCTACCAAAGCCTCACTGTTTCTAGGATTTTCCAGCTCAAGTCACAGTTCTCTCTGCTTGTAAAGTCTACAGCAAGTGCATAGATCTGTCTGCTAACAGTTATCAAAAGATCAACACAATGAGTGTACACTCTGGCTGCTAGATATGGTTATAGAGATCTGGCTACTGTTTTGGACAGAAAGATTGGCTTGCTGAACATAACTGTCACCACAGGATTTTTCAAAAATGTCTTTAAAATAAATTTTACCCAAATTATTCATTAGTATTATGCAGATATGACTTTCAGTCACTAATTGTGGTGGCAACATGACCACTCAAATTTACTAATACAACAATAAAGCAGATTTCTAACACAGGCTGGGGCAGAAGTGAGAAAGCTCTTGCCTTTTTTTCATCAGATAGAAGAGAATTTATGTAAGAACCATCAGAACTATGACTCAAAAGAGTTACTTAACCCAGATAAATTAACTGTGCCTCTATCTGTATTTACTTGGATGCACATTATGGTATGCCCAATCCTGACCCTTCGGCTGGGCATCTGTCAAATGTGACATCCTTCCATCTGGGCTGGGTGCCCACCGTCTCCTTTTCACTGGGTTGGGACATGCCTACCTCTCATTCCAAAATCAAAATACAAAGAGGACACCCTACATTTAACTCTACAAGTACCCTCTGTTTCCACAGTTGAGGCCTATGTTGTGACATACTACAGTAAAAGACGTATTCACCTAGTGAAATGAATTGCTTTAAAATACATCGCCCTAAAATTAGGAACCTAAAACTATATTTAGACAAATAAATGATTGTCCCGGTTTTCAAAAGTTTCCTTATCTGGATGGAGCAATTGGGTGATCACCTTACTCAGAACAACCAGGCCACCTATTTAAAGAGTCTTGGCCGAGTTTCTCAGACTCAATTTAATTATGGATTACATAAATAGACTCCATCTCCAAACAGTGTTTAAAGTACAACATTCACTTACACTGAAGGAAAATAAAGACAAGGAAAGGGTTGCAAAGAGGAATACATCTGAAAAAAATTAGGGAAAAGGTAGTTAGATTTCATCACTGTTGCCTAATTGTTTTTACACTTAGTAAGATCACTACTAAATCCTAACTTCATCAGAATAAAACCTGTGAATTCACTCCTTAAGGTATGGCCTGAAAAAGTCATATACAGTTTTTCCTTAAAATGTAAAAAAAGCAAATCTCTGAAATACAGACATACATGTCTTCAAAGAATCAAGAAAATAATGCTAGATTTCCCACTACTACAAATTTTCAAGAAGTCCAAATATGTTTGATTTCCCACAGAACTTGTATTACCTTTCTGGAGATTTTCTCTACGTTGTAAATGACACTTTGAAAAGAAAAAAATAATTTAGGACTCTAGGAGTCATCAACAACAAGAAGCAAAATCTTTTTATCCATTTTGATTATATAGTTACTGTGACTTAGTTAAACTTGCAGTTTGTAAGCCATCTGTAGTAGACATTTTACAAATGTAATACAAAATTAAAAGAATAAACCATCAACATACGAAAGTATTTCAGATGTCTTTATGTAGCAATAGAAAAAAAAGCCCCCTTTGTTTATTCTTTTCATGCAACCTTTGGAGAGTGACACTGAAATTTGATCCTATGCTGTTTAAAAAATATCCATATAGATCTGCATTAACAAAATAAAATCCAACTGGTCCATATATCGCTTTTCTGACAAATAATATCTAGATGCTCAGTTTGATTAACCAATCTCTCCTCAACTCTTATTCTTCATGATGCTTTTTCTGAAAATTCATCATAATTTTTATCATAAATTTTGGTTCTGTGATGGCAGCTGTCAGCAATAAGCACTACATTCTTTCCTCGGTATTTCATTCAGTCATATCCAAAGTCATCCAAACTGTGCCAAAGCTTGTTTTCCTCAAATTTAACCATTACATGCCTCAGTCTGAAACATGGACAGCTTCAAAGGGGTCAGCTGTCAGCACAATGATACCTAAATAAGTCCTTTTCCAGATACTTGACTTAGGCTGCTGTTATCCAGATCTTTTCTGTCTGTTAAACAGAGCAGAAATTATTGCTTATTTTTTATTTCTCAGCATAAGTGAAAAATCTTGCATGTGTATTTGTGTAATAACTAGTAATTTCATATACACTTCAATAAATGTTTCCTTGCATTCAGAGAAAATTACATTTCCTGAACAGGTATTACAACATTCAGACTTTATTTTATGCAAGATGACTTTTTCTGTGTTGTATAAGCAGTATATTGCACCCTACTTGATTTTCCCCAGAAGTTATTTATGAAGATGGTAGTGCCATTCTAAATTTTAGGGTAGCAACATTTCTCATGAGCCTTCCTACAAAAGCCTTGAGGGGTCTGACCTCTGATGATTCCAATCTTTTATCACTGCTATAGTTTAATACTGCAGATTTTTCTTCTAGTGAAGGCTCTCACAAAGCTGCTCAGAAGCCAAATATGAAAATCTACTCCCTGCCCCCCCCCCCCCCCCCCCCCCAAAAAAAAAAATCAGAGTTTAAAGGTTTTCTTTGACAGGTTGCTGGAACAGAAAATCAGGCTGAACATCTGCTATTTCACATTTCTCTGCCTGAATTAAAAAGTAGGATGCAACTATTACTGTTGGTGCAACACACTCACTAACAGAAAAATTTAAGAATTAGTGTGCTAATGTCTATCACTGACTATAAATAGTAGCAAAATGAAAGCGACCTCAAGGTAAATGGTAACAGTGTAAGATAGAACATATGGGTAAAAAAAAAATCTCAGGCCATAACCTTGGCCTTCACTTCTCAAACATCATTTCCTTTGCAATAACAATTTCTGAATTTTAAGTAGCCGACTGATGACAAGATCTTTTGAAGAGCCTGCTAGCTGTCCCCTTCTTTTGTACAAAATCTCTTCGCCTTTTAGCAGTGGTCTAGGCATACACCTCTCTAATGGCTACAAAGTTGTTATTCACAGTGTTATTTACGATATCCATGCTAGACTACTAATTATTACACCATAAGTTTCTGTTTAAACAAGTTGCTACAAGACTAAACTTTTGGATTAAAAAAATCAAAAGAACAGTGATTCTAGAATATTATATTTTCTACTTCTATTGCTGATTAAATTTTGTTAGCAAAAGAAACAAGCACTTTACTACATTTGCACAAGAATTTAATTCAAAATTTTTCTTGTCTTTGTGTAAAGAGAATATAGCCCTGTAGATGATGCAGAAGTAGCAGAAAACATTTTGCAAAGAATGAGATGGATGAGGAAATAACAAAATCTGTCTTCTGCTCAGCACTTGCAGGTACTCTGATACACGTAATTAGGAGGTAGAATTAGACATCTCCTTTCTTAGAACATCTTGGACATCAATCTTTCAGAGGAAGTTGCCTCATTGCCAGTTAGTCAGCTATGATCCATTGCTGATAACATTACAGCCTCGCTCTTGACAAGATCCATGGCTACAAGCTGACGCCGACTGAACATAAGTCATCTTCTGCAGTGCAGAGGGTGTGGGACAAGGGACCTGTCACAAGACAGACTCCCACATCTCTCTTTTCAGAGGGGATGTGAGGTGCAAAGACAAGGGCCAATATGGAGCACTGCTGTTGCAATGCTCAACACAAGAAGTTTACTTTTTTGGTGGGATGGTGGAGCTGAATTGGTCTTCTTGCTCCAATGAAATTAATCCACATTCTGATTAGAAGTGTAGGACAGTGGAAACACATACTTCCTTACTTTTGATAAAATGAGCCTAGTAGTTATGATTTTGTTACCATGAGTATTCTTTCATTGAGGTGTATTTTGTGCCTTTCCTGTAAAATTTACATTCATACTGCACACTAACCCGGAATTTATCTTTCCATTATTAGCAAAATATAAACCAGTAATATATTTCATTAATGAAGGGAGGTGTACAGAAATGCTCTTTGTGTTCTCATTTTCACCTACAAACTATTATTTTGGTAAAATAGTGTTTCTGTAAGAAAATGTGCTTCAAACCTTGTGAATTGGTTACATTGTAACAGAAACTTTATTACAGTATTTGAATCACATCATCTCCAGATACTCCAACAGATTCTGTTATAACTGAAGAGTTACAATTCCTTGTTAACTTTATGTGGTGAATACATTTCATCTATGTTCATCTCCAAATAGAGCTCCAAACTTCCTTCCTATTTTGTTTACATGTACCAATAATTACAACAATAAAACTTCCTTACAAAAAGAATAGAAATGATTTGGTAAATGACAGTGAGTAATAAAAGATCACCTATGAAAAGGTTAGATAAACCTCAATGGAAAAATTCAGTCCTAAAATAGCGACAATTTCCATAGCTAATTAAATTAGCATAGAAGTCTTCATAAAGGACACTACTTCCTACTTTGCATCTAGTAAAACTGTGGGGGGTAAAAAGGAGAAACTATCAAAATAGTCTTACTAGACTTCAGCAGAGGACAGATCACGCACAAGAGCAACCCACATAGTTCACAACTCTCAAGTGAGGTCTTGGAAACTTTCTGATGTTAGCTACTAATTTTAATTTCGTTAATGTGGGCAGCATCCTACATCCTAGCTTAGCAGAATGGAAAAAGTCTTTTCTAATGAGGAAACATAGCAGGCAAAGACAAAAGACCCAGTACGGTGAAGCACACAAAGCCAACCAAAGCCATTTAGCTTGATTGTGTTGGGTTGGTTGCCTCCTTAATGCAAGTTTGTAGCTGATAAACTATGATAATTTTTAGATGTATTATTTATGTCAGTTCTTCAGGCAAAAGCAGGGCATATTTGGAGCAATGAAGCTCACTTTTAAATTGTTCAAGACCTGTCTGTCTTAAAAAGATTAAAACTTCTTACTTTTCATTTTATGGATTTCACAGTGCATTCGATGGGAGGCTAGGACTTTATTTTGGGTCTTAAAGGCCACAAGCTAAAGCCCTTGAGCGGAAGATCTGACATAAAGCCTTTGTGAAGGGTAAGACCAGCACAAATACTTACAAGTGCACATGACAAGTTCAAATCCTCTAGCATCCAACATTTTGTTACTATAAAGAAGTTCTTAGACCTCATTCTGAAGAAAAAACCTTCAAAAGTAATAAAATTTAACTGGTGGAGACAACCTGAAAGAAAAACTCACTGATGCAAACTCTTCCCTTCTTAAGCTTGAGTGCAGCCTCAGCTCTGAAGTCCATCACTGTCAACTTTAGTCACTTAACCACGGATCACTTAGTGGATACATGGGGTATGAAATGGCAATGAAACAGACTCAGCTGGGAACTGGAGATGCTGCTGGGAAGAAAACTCAGAGAAAAGCATGAATGTGTCAAAAAACAAACTACCAATGAGAGAAAGAAGAAAATTTACTTCTAGAAGTCTGTATGTGGCTGGACTTTGTTTTTGTGGGCAAACCAGTGCTGATTGATAACACACCAGTGTCTTGGGTATTGCTTAACAGTGCTTGGACAGTGTCAATGCTTTCTCCCTTCCTACCACTGCAAGTAGGCTGGGGGTGGGCTTGAGGTTGGGAATGGATATAACCAAGACAGTTGACCCATTCCACAGGATGTCACGCTCAGCAATAAATCCCCAGGGAGGTGAGGAGGAAAGTGGGATGTTTGTGGTTATGACATTACTCTATGTGAGCAACCATTATGTGTGATTCCCAGTAGGTGGGTGGACATCTGCCTGCTGACAGGCAGGAGTGAATAAATTCCTCCTTTTGCTTTGCTTGTGCACACAGCTTTTACTTTCCCTATTAAATTGTCACTGTCTTGATCCATGAGTCTTCTCACCTTCCTTCTATTTGCCCCACAACCCTGCAGAAGAGAGGTGTGAGTGAAAGGCTGGGTGGGTGTTTGGCTGCTGGCCGTGGTCAGCCCACCACAGCCCTGAAGGTATTAAGCAGATATTAATAACTCTTTAATTATTCTTCCAAAGACTATATCTTGTCAATACTAAAGAGGAATACAGATCACAAAAAAAAACCCCCAAAATCCCAAACAAAAACCAAGTCATCTGTTGCATAAGAGTGGTGGTGTGCTCTCCCCCTTTCCCACCCCACCTCAGCTCCTGCTCAAGCCGTCACCATTTCCTGAGAGTGGGTTTATGTGCAACTCCTTAATCGATCCCCTTAAGGAGGAATAATCACTACTCCCGTGGCAATAATTGTGAAGGATAATCACACAAGTAAAGAATATAAGAAAGCATGACAAATTTTGCTCTGTGCACTAAAGTAAATGATATACAAAAGTTTTTAATAGTTCAGCAGCCTGCAAACGCAGTGCGTTCACACTGCTCCTTACATTAGTGTATATAAACTTTAGTTTAAACAGATATTTTTAAAATGCTGTAAGAGACCACTTCATATTAAGCAATTTTAAAATATTATTTTAAATATTTAAAATGTTTAAAATATTATTTTAAAAGGTCTTTTAAGAAGTCCAGATCAATACTAAAATGTCATAAAATACAATTAGATCTTACTTCTATAATTTTTCTACAAAATGTCATCATAAGTCCCCCTTTAAAAACAAGAAATTGTGAAAGCCATTCCTTTGCACAGTATTTGCACAGCTGCAGTAGAAACCTACAGAGTTAAACTATATTTCCACATCCAGGGAAAGGCAGACTGAAATGACATACTGCATATTACAAGTGAGAGTTTCATAAGTGGTGGAAAGAAGCATGTATTAACTCCTGACTGTAAATAATGCTTTATTATTACCAATTATTTCTAACATAATATTCAGAGTAGTTGAAACTATATATAAACTGAATATTAGTTTGCTAAACAAAAAATAAGACCATATAACATCTCACTTTATACAGTGTGTACTCCCATTTCGAAATAGAAAAGCTTACTAGACAATACTTTATAGAATCAATATAAAATATAGTTGCTCCAGCCTTCTGATGATCTTAGTGGCTCTCCACTAGACCAGTTCCAACAAGTCCATGTCCTTCTTATGTTGGAGACTCCAGAGATGGACACAGAACTCCAGTTGGGTCTCAACAAGAGCAGAGTAGAGGGGCAGAATAACCTCCCTTGACTTGCTGGCCACACTCCTTTTGATGCAGCCCAGAATAAAGTTGACTTTCTGGTCTGCCAGCACACATTGCCAACTCATGTTGAGCTTCTCATCCTCCAAAGTGGATATCCATCAGAGGGCTGGAGCACCTCTCCTCTGAAGACAGGCTGAGAGAAGTGGGGTTGTTTAGCCTGGAGAAGAGAAGGTTCCAGAAGGACCTTAGAGCAGCCTGCCAATACATACAGGGGGCCTACAGAAGAGATGGGGAGGGACTTTATCAGAGAGCAGAGTGGTAGAACAAGGGGTAGTGGTTTTAAAGTGAAAGAGAGGAGATTTAGATTAGATATTTGGAAGAAATTCTTTAGTGTGGTGGTGAGGCACTGGAACAGGATGCCCAGGGGAGTGGTGGATGCCCCATGGCTGGAAATGTCCAAGACCAGGCTGGATGGGGCTTTGAGCCACTTGGTCTAGGGGGGAGGTGTCCCTGCCCATGGCAGGGGAGTTTGAGCTAGGTAATCTTTAAGGTCCCTTCCAACCCAAACCATTCTATGATTCTATGAAATGATATTGTATCTTACACATGTGACAAGTACTTAGAAGCACTGTATTCTGAATGCATTATTAAATATGCCAGAATTACCTTACAAGTAGGGCAACATATAGTAATCAAGAACAGTTAACAAAAATATTATTTTTGCAGGAGGTAAATGGTATATGGGAAAAGGGAGAATGACACCTTTATACAACTTTTGCTTTTGCATCCCAAATGTCATCCCATGTGCTCAAGACATGAAATACCTACTCATAGTTTCATGCTATAAAAATCACCACACTGGCACACTGTAGCATATATAGCCACTTTGATCCTACAAAGGAGACATACAAAACCTGATTACACCTTCGGACTACAATGGCACCATCTGAGGCTCTGACCCAGAGTCAAGTGATTTGCAGGATGGATGCAACAAGTATGATCTAGGGGGAGCAAGCTCTAAGCAGAGTGAAAGGACCAAGGCCACCAGGCTTCAGATCAGAGGATGATTCCTTGGCCCTCTTTCAGCAATTACAAATGTTCCTAGTATGTCTAAGTGCCTGACCTAAATGTATTCAAACTAATGCAGGCTGGAAGCATGATATGCAATGGCTAAAAGATCTCTGATTTATATAAAATAGGAACTGAGACACTCTCTGGATCACTGAATCCAGTATTCTAAAATTTTGACTAATAAAACAGGAGGGCCACAGACTGCATTCTTTACAGCCACAGATCCTAATCCTGTTCCAACATCCTGAAACAAGTTTTAGATTTGTACCAAAAAGCAAAAGCAAAAACAACCTATCAAACTAAGAGGAAGTAAATAAATGGCAGATAACTTTGGGAAGGAACCTATG
The DNA here is from genome assembly GCA_004320125.1 of Scolopax mira. NCBI lineage: Eukaryota > Metazoa > Chordata > Aves > Charadriiformes > Scolopacidae > Scolopax > Scolopax mira. The sequence continues at coordinate 22,681 of BJBW01008190.1, forward strand.
AACTTGTCTAGGTGTCTATACAATACACCTGCTTTCACCAGTTCAACTTGTGTGAAATTTTTTTTTCCTGGCACCATATCTAGTCATTAGGCTACTTCTGCAAGTGCAAAGACCCAACAACACAGAATCTGAGGAAATTAATGCCAAAACATTCTGCGTACCTCATCTATAGGTATATGTAGAATTCCAGGACTTGGTGAATTTCTAAGTGCCTAAATGTGGTACAAGCAAAACTTCAAATCAAATGGTTTAAAAATAAATCTTTCCTATAGCTGCCATGGTAGGAATGATACTTTGAAAAGAAAGGACCTCAGATATTGCCTTTAACAAAAAAGTTTCTTTAGATTGTGACTTTGATCTTATTTTTCAGAAAAAGAACATTTAATTTGCTGTGTTTACAAGAAAAGTCCATAATCTGATAATCTGGATAATACATTTTTCGAGGTCTGTATTTCAAAAAGACAATTTTCTGGAAGTTTAAAAGGTACAAATGCTCTCATTTTAATCCTTACACTCATTTACAGAACAGACAGCACCATTTAGTTCTTCACGTTTATCAAATGAGATTACAGGTCAAGATCCTGAACTTCATAATGGATAAAACCCTCAACAATTGATTGCACAAAATGTGTAGCTGTACACATTAAAATTGCCATATGGCAATCTAATATAGTTCCTTGTAATAGAGCTGGAATTCTTTCCAGAATCCAAAGGATAACACAGTTCTTAAAACAGATATATTTTCTTACTGTTTCTAAAACAGTCTTTACTGTTTCTAAAACAGTATTTCTTATTTCAGTTAGAAATCTCAAAAAATTTTGCAAAAAATATATTCTGGTCAAAAATCCGTGAAAAGTCTTCAGAGACAATAATAACCTCTGCTCTCCCAGGTTTAAGCATACTGGATTTAATCTCAGTTTTCAGTATGGCAAGAACAAACTGCATTTCTAGGCAGTTACTGTGAAGTGTGAATCTGTTATCCACCTTAACAAAGATTATTTGTGAATTATTTAAATCTTCAAACAAAACTGCTTATTCCAAAGCAATTTGCAACAGTTAGCCAGCTATCAACTCATTGAAATCTATTACCTGAACTAGAGCCTCTTAAGTACTTCTGATTTTTATAAAAGATTATTTTCCTAGAACTGTCCTTCCATCAGGTATATATTTCTAGTTTCAGATCATGCTTTGTTTTCAAGCATATTACGCATATGCTTGAATTACGCATACGCAAATTTCAAGCAATTTACGCATACTCAGCAATAAATGTCCATTAATATATTTAAAATGCAGAAAACAGCTCTGTGAAACCATATATCATCTTTTATAACATTATCAATTAAAAAATACCTTGCCTGCCAAGTGAAACTAAATTAATAATTCAGACTGATCCATAATACCGCAATCAATGCAGCAGCTTTTAATCTAACTGAGAAAAATTCTTCATAAGATTATGATGTTTCAAATCAGAGATGATATGTGGTTTGCACCAGGAATACACTTATATATATAAAAAATGTATGTATATATGTAAGAGAATTCTTGTAACTGGGTATGATGATCATGTAAGAAAATGAAGAATACCCTAAATGCCCTGCAAAGCAAACATATCATTGCTTCTTGAAATTTGACCTTTTGTAACACTGTAACAGTGGACATATATTGTGAAAAATCACTAGCCATTGTCTGCTGCCACTCTAATATGGACTAATCTTGCATTCTACATGGGCAACTATCTGTTTCTGGGATGCCTGTTTGGGTTGTGATTAACTGTCATCAGTGCACGGACAATTGGCTCTTTGCATAGTCATTTATTTCTAGCAGGTCTCATAGGACATATCCAGAATCACACAAAAGCCGATTTCAGCTTTCAGCACCAGTTAGATAAATGAGCAGTCTAGTCACTTTCACATGGTGTGAAGAAATAAATTTAGCACATCAGAGACACTTCTGTGCAATGTAAGCTCAAATAATTCCTCATGATGAAGCCAGAAACAAGAATGTATGGTGAAGACACCTGAGTGACCCTGCCTGCATTCAGGCTGATTCACACACAGAAGCTGTCAGATGCTCCTGCGTTGTGCTCTTTTTTGATGGTGCAAGCTTCTCTAAGCCCTCAGTGCATCAATGCTAGTTGTCCTGTGATGCTAGAGAGGACAGAAAAGGGACTCAGAAACACCTGCAGAGTTTCTCTCCCTGAGACAGGCTTATCAGACATGAGTTCAGCACTGGCCAATCCAGATCCAAGATAATTATATCTGCAACAAGTGGCATGCCTTTTCCACATGGTTGGAGAATGCATTTTACTTCCGTTTTTCATCATTTCTATCCCCTGACATACCCCAGGATTCCAGAGGAAGTACCTGTGCTGTGCTAAGTAAAAAAAAAGCTGCCTGGAAGATATGACATGCTTTGTTTTGCATCAGACCAAATTTAAATTTGAAGTAGCATATCTAATTTGCCTTATTTCACAGTCCCTGGTCTGTCAGCGTTTTTAGCCTCTTCTCTTTCTCACACAAGCCTCTAAAAATTTTTTCCCCCACACTAACCACCCTGAACTGTCTAACCATTAGTCTCCACTGCACCTATTTCAGCCACGGTGAGTAAAGAATGAGGTACTTATTTCTAATTCTGTTAACTATATTCAGTCAGTCATGTACTTCTTCAAACACAAAGTGTTTAATTTTACTTCTCCAATTTTTATTCTTTACTTCACTGATCTTCACCCTTCAAGTTGGCTGTTTTCTTTCACTGAATCATTACTGAAACTAAACTGCATGCCCTTGAGACAGGGATTATTGAGTTTACCTACTCTGAAAAGTACCTAACACTTCTGAAGTTCTTCAAAGCAGATGTTAGAATACTCCACCTCCTAAGACTTTCATCAGCCTAAAAAGGCTACAATCACTTCTACAGAAAAGCTACGCACTAAACAAAATGTTGCTTACAAACCAAATGGTTTTGCCTGAATTTAGCAATATTTAAAAAAAACAACATGGCAGCTTTTATGGGGAGCTCTGACAGTTACTTCTGCACCATCACTGTGTATTTAGTTTGACTGTGTGCTGAACCCTGTACTTTTCTACATTTAACTTCATTTCTGTCCTTACAGAATGCGATGTCCTTTCTTCCAATTTGAGACTAGCATAAGCACTCTTATGTACCTCAAGAAGTAATATAATTTGTAGGCTACAAATCATCTGTGATGATGGCTTTTGTTTAGATATAAAGCAGTCTTTTCCAAAACAACACTATTGGAAAAAAGATTAAGAAATAATTTTTATAGGCTGTGGAACAAATATTTAATGCAGTATGATGAAGCTAAGCTAAACCAAGTCCTTTTTATGGAGAGAATGAATCAAGCGCAAGAATTAGTCTTATTATACTGGCAAACCTTTCACTTTCAATAGTGTAATTGTTGATATCCTCATATTTGCCATCATAATTTAGCATTACTGCTATAGCAATATTTTATAGCAACCCTGCAGTGTTGAAACAAGTTTGTTGTATACTTTTTGTTAATTTTTCAATGCACTTACTGCAGCGTACCATGTTTCAAAAATCTGTTACTCCTAAGAAAGAAACAACAGGAAGAAAAACACTCTAATTGCTTGAGAGAATACAAGAGTACAGAATGCTATGTAATATAGTTGTTATTAATGAGGCAATGAGTGCAATACTAAAGCTATGCTAGCACTCCCAGAGTATATTCTCTTTTTAGAGCATGCATTTCTTTTTCAGAAATTCTGACTTGGGCTTAAAAATTTTCTACAGAGATAAAATTAAAATGTCACTAATTGAAGTTCTCTAAAACATGGCTGGACAAATGATAAAAATATAATAACTTCTGTAATTTCAGATTAATTTTTAAAATACTTGTTGAGAGCTGTTAATTGTAACTATGTTTATGGTGTACTGCCATGTCCACTCAGGCTACACTTAGCACACTTAGCACAAAAGTAGGGGGACAAACATGAGAGTGAAAATCCATTCGTCCTAGAATCAGTTAAGTCAGGACTAAGTTTGATCTCAAGGTAGTTCTTCAGAGTTTGGTTACCCGGTGTTATCAGCACGCGTGTCACCCAGGCACAATTACTAGGTAGGTTGTTCCTATTCATTTTTCTTGCTTTATTGGGTGGACATTAGAATGTACCACACAGAATTAGTTCTGTTAGTTTCTTAGAAAACACTGGAATCACCAGGCACATTTGCATTGTACGTTAGCATTGTAGTTTTGCTATTTGTTACTATGCTCATTTTTTAACCCAAGAACATGCTCAGTGCCTTGTGGAAAGAAGACTGTCCATAACCAGATGGGCAGGCTGTTCTTAGTGCATAAGAGGGCTCTCTGTCAATTACTTTTCATAACACATGTTGAACAGACAGCTGGAAATGAGCTTTGTTTCAAATTTGCCCATTTGGAATTTAACAAATAAATATTTGTATTAATATACAAATATTAATATACAAATTTGTATACAAATTCCCCCACATAAGTGGTACTACATAGTTACTGGGACTACATAGACAGCTGGGCTTGTTCAGCCTGGAGAGAGAAGGCTCCAGGGAGACCTTAGAGCAGCATTCCAATGTTTGAAGGGAGCCTACAGGAGAGCTGCAGGGGCACTCGTCAGGAAGTGTAGTGAGAGGACAAGGGGTAATGGTTTTAAATTGGAAGAGGAGAGATTTAGATTAGATACCAGAAAGAAATTCTTTACAGTGAGGATGGTGAGACACTGGAACAGGTTGCCCAGGGAAGCTGTGGATGCCCCATCCCTGTAGGTGTTGAAGGCCAGGCTGGATGGGGCTTTGAGCAACCTGCTCTAATGGGAGGTGTCCCTACCCATGGCAGGGGGGTTGGAACTCAATGATCTTTAAGGTCCCTTCCAACTCTAACCATTCTATGATTCTATGATACTGAAGCTGATCTCAATTTAATAAGAATCAATATGTGCTTCTTTCCATGGTACTGGTCCTCTGCATCCCAGCCCCTGCAAATATTTTAAGATATTGTATAGGAGAACATTTACCTTCAAAGTTCTTAAGTTTTTTGAATAACATTTCAGATTCATTGTTGAAAAAGCAGTCCTTCTCAAAAAAACACCCTATACCCAGGAGTTTCTATAGCACTATAAAAATGCTAAGGAGCCAAAATACAAACTTCCTGACTACACTGCAAAGCAAATGTATCACTGGACATGCTAGGTTAGGATAATTTATTATTTGAACATGGATTATTAAGTACATTATGTACATAAGGCTATAAAAGCTCCAAAGCAGATAAAAAATCCACCTTAAAAATTTATGAAGATAAAAAATGGATCAAGTTTTATAGCCACATTACAGTCAGAGTATCAATACACTGTGATTATGCACTAGCTCTCAATTCCATTCGCCGCAAATCAGTTCTGGATAGTCTCTTACATTTCCACTGAGAATAATTACATTGCTATAGCTATCATAAGAAACATCCATCAAGTGAAAATGATTTGCTGATAGGAAACTGTGTGACTGCAAAAAAACAAATCTCTAACATTGGCACATTTTCTAGCAGAATTATCAGAAAATAAACCAAACAAGTAGCTAGCAAAAATAATAAGCGTAAAACTGTGCTTTCATGTTACAGCTCAGCTGACCTATCAGCTAACATTTCTTTACCTCCAACCACACAGCAGTTCAACTGTACTCTTATGCTGGCTGCAGCAACCTTCTGAACCCAGCATGAGCTAGTGTGGCAGAGAAATCAATAGAGAACTACTTAGTTTTTGCCTTTTTCTTCCTCTCTGAATCAGGACACTATGGAGTCAGATGAGACAAGAGTAGTAGATTCTTGTGCGCAGAATTGTACGGGGATTCCTTCTTGCCTACTGTAAAATGAAACCACTGCCTAAATTGCCTACTCACACTACCGTTTAAACTAAAGAGATAATTAGATATTGATATATTTTTGCACTGTGAGTACATTGGTATTTTGAAGAAAGAACTGTGCAAATTGCCCAGAGAGTCATTCATAAAACTGTGTTGCAAGGGCATATCACTGTCATGGCCACTCATACATCTTCCTTGCTGCTCATGCTTGGCAAAAGCAAAATATAATTCCTGAAAAGTTCTGGTTCAGTCACAAACCCACTGTACCAGCCCACTATTCTGACAGGTTGGCACTCTTTGCACCAAGTCATTCATAGGAACCTTGCAGAAGGCTACAAGATTCAGGACAATACAAGAGGCATGCCTTTTACCCTGTCTTGTGCTAAGAATCTAGTTTGGGTAGTAATCTTGTCAAAAGGACAAGCTGTAAAATAGTAAGGACCTTGAACTCATAGTGAGCTTCCAGAGGAATACCCCATAGAAGATGGATCTTGCACCAACAGGCTCTAAATCTGGAAAGGTGAGCTATTTGCATTGGCAAGAGCTTTGCACTTCATCATGAATTTGTGTTTGAAACAAAATTTTAACAAAGCACGGTGTTTTTCTGAATAAATTTGACACTAAACACAAAAATTTCATAAAACCAAAAACGTTCAACATTATTGCTCTACACTAAACTAGGTGGGTTTCCTTATTTCCTTAGAGAAATTTTTAAGACCACATACAGATGATGTTCTTGGACAAACCATGGAAATGACCTCAATTTGCTTTCTACTAATATGGCTTCACTTGCTTTTTTCTTGAAAGTAGAAACATAGAGCCAAGTGAATTGTGTGTATTCCACACGGCCCTACAAGCTCCTGCCCTCTTTCTTCAACATCCAAATATAAGTTGACAGGCAGCACTCTTTGTTTCTATTTTCTAATTCCCAGATACCACTTGTGTGTATGTTAGAAGTCATAGCCTCCAGAGAGCCTGCTCCACTTTACCCCACTCCCCGTTTTCCTCTATACTCCAGCTTCAAAACAAAGCACAGCAGAGGTAGGGAAGGTACAAGCATTTGCACTCCAGCTCCACTGCATTTTGTTCTTCTGCCTCCAGCTGCAGTCCTATCCAGCACAGCCAGAGCATGACAAGAGACATCTGAAGAAAAAAACCCTATATTTCATCTGCTTTCTTAGGCTAAGCAATCTCACTCTTGGACTCAAGCTTCAGTTTGTCAGTGAATTTCTATCTCCCTCTGCCTGTGCCAGGTAAAGGATCCCTTACAAACCAGTATCTGGGGTACAAAGGAATGCAGGTGACATGTGAGCTACAATTGGGCCATAGCTTACTATTGAGGGATGTTGCTGATGATTCTTCCACTGTGCTCAAAATCACACTTTCCGCCTGCTTTTCATGAAGAAATACTTGAACAATTTAATTTTAACTGCAAAGTGAAAAAAATAATTCATATAATGTGCTGTTAGAGATGAATTCAATTAAGATCTTCCACTGCTATTGTCCAAGACAGGTTTCACAGAAGTTCAACATAGAGACCATGCAGAGGATTCCACCTCAGTGGTCTTGCTGAACAACCACCTCCTCCAGCAGTTCTCCATTAAAAAATGAGATTTTATTTTACTAATAGTGGATTAAGTTAATCCTTACCCCATTCTGTCCCCACTGTTGTGAGTCACATATTGTACTTTTCAGCTATGTTTATACTTAAGCTAAATGGAAGTGGGATAGTTCTAGAGCAAAAGAAATCCAAAGGACAGACATCCCCACAGTGGTTAATACCATCCTAAATACGGATATGTTCCATAGATTTACAGATTTCAATCCAGAAAGATTCATTTAGTAGTAATTCTAATGCGTTATTTATATCCTCCTAAACCAGCTTACTTTTAGAAACCAGATTGGTCTGTTGTACTGTGCTGCAGAGGAAAACAACAACATATTGCCACAGCAACCACAAAAATGGTGTTCTGCTTTTCAGTTTAGTAACTCCCTGTTGAAGAGATTTGATCACCCAGAAGCATTTTTTGTAATGCACAAAACCAAAATTCAGTTCGCTAGTATACCAAAATCAGTATTCCTCTTAACATCATTAACATTTTAATTTCAATCTGGATTTTGGACCCACCTCAAGGGGAGTACAATTTAACAGTAAAAGCTGCATGATTGTGCAGCCAAGAGGAACTGCCAAGTCTGCCTGTATCTAATCTTCAAACAATCTCTTTACATATCTTTTCATACAACCTTGCCTGTTTTGTAGCAAGTGAGATTAAGCACTGAACCCACTTAAGACCTGGGAAAAATGCAAATAACAAAAATTGTGTGCAATTGTCCATATGCAATGCTACATAATTATTTTTTACACTTCTAGAATCCTACTTTTCCAGTGTTGCCAATAAAACAAACAAATAGTTCTCTAAACCACTTGTTTAGAGTGGGAACAGGGAAGGGAAGGGAAGGGAAGAATAACAGGGAAGAATATACTTAAGAGTGTCAGCTTCTGTAAGGTGCAAGATTAAATCTCTGTGATCTTTACAGGTATGGTAGTATATTTGCTGTGCACCATACTTGAGGAATATAAGTAAATTAAACTGACTGAAGAACAGCAGGTCCTATGTAGGACATGCTGCTTCTAGATGTGCCAGTGCTGGCAGATCTGCTACTGTGGGGCTTGGTTTCTATGGACTTTTGCTTTATGACCGGTATTATTTTCTTTGACAAAGTTCATGTACAGCATTTCCCACACTAGAGCACATAACCCTAAATACAAGCAGTTATCCAAAGATAAAACTTACCACACCATAAATTGTGATTGAAATGAACAAAGAGGGTAAAAAATAACAAAGAAAAGCACAAAATGGAAGAATCTAAGTTTATTTCCATATGAATGACTGGCACACATTTTTTATTTTTTTCCAGAATCTCAGGCATAATATTTCATTTGAATCTTACACGCCTTTTTTTTTCCTTTTTCAACAAGAATTTCTGCTATATCCAAGAATGCTCCAAAAGCATCTACTCTTTCTAATTCAGGGAGCCCACTGAATGTAACACTCTACACTGCATGGTTTGTTTCACTATTTATGCTTTTTCTTCCATCACCATGTCTGCAGTCAAGCCCTTTCTCATGTTTTAATGAATGTTCTTTGCTCTGTTTCTTATGAATGAAATAGCCTTCTGTGACTTATTTTCTTGTGTGCTTTGTATGAAAACTAATATGACAAGAATAATAGTGGAGCAAGTACACAGCTGGAGTTTTGTTTTTCCATTAAAATGCTTTTCAGAGTTGCACTGTAATTCTAGCTCTCCTCTTCCTAAGACATACTAATTTTAATCTGCAAATGGAAGCTGCAATATTCTAAATTAGATCTATTTGTGTATCCTAATTTTACCTTTAAAAATTGCCATGGAATTCTTCTTTTCTTACCCTTGTTTTTTTTTGTTAGACATTTCTTTGGTTTCTATACAGCTTTTACTAAATCATGAATTAATGGACCACTTATTGGATAAGGAACTGGCTAGCTGGCCAAAGTCAAAGGCTTGCAGTCAATGGCTCAATGTCCAATGTTGAATGCAGTGACAAGTGGCATTCCTCAGAGGATACTACTGAGAATGGTGCTATTCAACAACTTTGGTGGCAACATGGACAGTGGGATTGAGTGCACCCTTAGCAACTCAGCTGATGACAACAAATTATGTAACGCACTAGAGGGAAGGGATGTCATCCAGAAGGACCCACACAGGCTTGAGAGATGGCTTGTGTGAATCTCATAGTTCAAATGTAAGGTCCTGCACCTGGGTCGTGGCAATCCCAGGCACAGATATAGATTGGGCGGAGAATGGCTGGAGAGCAGCCCTGAGGAAAAGGACTTGGGAGTGTTGGTGGATGAGAAGCTCAACATGAGCCAGCAATGTGCACTTGCAGCCTAGAAAGCCAACCACATCTTGGGCTGCATCAAAAGAAGAGTGGCCAGCAGATTGAGGGAGGTGATTCTACCCATCTACGCTGCTCCTATGAGACCCCACCTGGAGTACTGCATCCAGCTCTGGAGACCTCAGCACAGGAAGAACATGGACCTGTTGGAGTGAGTCCAGAAGATGATCAGAAGGCTGGAGCACTTCTTCCCTGAAGACAGGTTGAGAGAGTTGGGGTTGTTCTGCCTGGAGAAGGCTCTGGGGAGGCCTTACAGCAGCCTTCCAGTACCTAAAGGGGGCCTACAGGAGAGATGGGGAAACTCCTTATGAGGGAGTGTGGCAATAGGATGAAAGGTAACAGCTTTAAACTGAAAGAGTGGAGATTTAGATCAAATTTTAGGAAGAAATTATTTGCTGTGAGGGTGATGAGGCACAGGAACAGGTTGCCCAGAGAAGTTGTGGATGCCCCATCCCGGGAAGCGTTCAAGACCAGACTGGATGGGGCTTTGAGCAACCTAGTTTAGTGGGAGGTGTTTCTGCCCATGTCAGGAGCATTGGAACTAGATGATTGTTAAGGTCCTTTCCAACCCAAAACATTCTATGACTCTATGAATTAAAATTCTTGCATTTTGAAGAAAGATGACTCTGTAATGCTGTTCATCAGTTGCTTCCTCTCCCTTAGTCAGATCACATTTTTGTTCTCAAGCTGATAGTTAATTATTTGCATTTTTCTCTGGAATCTCTATTAGCAATGCACTTTAGCAAAAAGTCTAAATCATAATCAAAACTCAAAGTGGCTTTTAAAAGCTATTGAACAAAATATAAATGAAATACATAATGCCATTAAAAGTATGGAGAAGCATCTAATGATTTATTTCTTTGAGTAAGTGTTCATAATGTCAAATATTTATTTTATATTACATTCTTTTACTAATTATGCAAAATTTATTAGTAAAAGTAGTGCAAGCTCTCCTTAGTCTGTACAAATAAGAAAATGAGATACACAAAATACAAAATTAAGATAATTTAAAATTTTTTAACTTTTTGAGCTACAGAAGATTAGGATTTGATCAACCTTTTGTCAAACTGTTAGATTTCTTTTATAAAGAACATGGGGAGGAAGCCTTACTTAAAGAAGATAAATAAGTTTCTTTCTGACTGATGGCATTTTCAAAAATGTGAGATTATTACTGAATAAGAATGTTTCTTCACGTTCACTATGTCCAAGCATTTTCTTGTTCATACTGCAATCTCCAGTCATTAGAAACAACACATCATATATCCTAATGCTCACATGAAAGGTGAAATTATTTTTATTAGAAACTTGATTCCAAATTAATAATAATGGGAACTGACAGATTTTTAGCTTCTTCACAAAAATCATATATACTCTTGAAAGAAAACAAAAAAACCCCAAACACACACTTAGTCCCCTATAATTCTAAATTGTATTAAACACAAAACATGTTTTTAGCTAAGTCAGCTATAAAGGAAACCTTTCCCTTCTGATGTATAATCAGTTTAATTTAGATGTTGATAGAAAGCATTAGCGAAGCACGTGATATGAGAAAAAGAACTGTATCAAATGAAATCTTGGCAATGGCTAACTTTAAAAAGTATATGTTTTCACAGCTTTACAGCCATAAAGGCATTAGATTATAACACGGGAAACTTTAAGATAAGTTTTATTTAACTTACTGGTTATGCATAACACATTCACATGCCCCAAAGACTATGAAAGTCTTCAGCTGTAACAATAGGTGCCATCTTTCCTTATATTTAATTTGGAAATGCAGCTATCACATAATACCTCTTCAGTATTTGGTAGTACTATAAATAATAATTAATTTCACTAATTTGGTACTTGAATTTTTTCATTTCCTTCTAGAATGACTGATTGCTTTTCACCTTCAGGAACAATAAGTTTGTATGAAATCCATTATGTTTTATTCTGATCATGTGACATCTTTTGGATGTGTACACTACTTCTACTTCTTCATGACTGTCTGTATTTTTATCTAAAATAGTTGGACAAATGTAAAGAAAGATATATTCTGTTCAGATAGCAGACATGAGGGGGAAAAAATGCTTAGAAGTTGGGTACCATAAAATTTAAAGAGGGAATATGGATCAGAAACATTCATAAATGCATTGACCACTAGAAAGCTTGAAGAAATAGTTCTTTAAAAAAAGGTGGTGAGCTTTAATTTTCACAGATATTAGGAATATCTTTTTTCCTGAAAAAAAATTATTTTTGAATTTGAAGAACCAAGCCCTGCACTCTACTTAAATGTCCATGCAAGTAGCATTTAATTTACCTTAGCTTATATGCATTCAGGGAATTTAGTACCATGAAAACCAATTATAAATATAAAACTTACTCAAATTCTTAGTCACTGAATCAGTAACAATTTGTAGCAATGAAGGACTACAGGCCTGGGACCCAAAATTCTGTAAGATTTATAACAATAAATTATTTTCTTATGTAAAGTCTCATCTTAAATGCTCTCCTTGCTCTGTATTTGATGTGGTCCTTCTGGTAATACAGAGTAAATCTCATAAATATGAAAGTATTCATATTTTATTTATACCATTCTTGAATTTTGACTTGTATCTGCACAAGTAATCTTATATAACTGCAATATGATCTGCTCTTCTCTCTGTGTAATAAGAATCCACCTACAATTATGGGATGGACCTAATGTACACCGCTGCAAGCTTCCTCATGAATGGGTCACTGTCTTTCTTAGGTGAGAGACAACAAATCTTATAAATTTTTATGATATATGTTGTCTGTGGACTTATAGAAAGCCTAAAATAATAGTTTCTAATACTTACAGTATATACAAGAAAAAATTATACAGTATTTCTATAGTTCTAGAGTTTTCATAAATATGGGTACACCATCCAGAAGGACCCACACAGGCTTGAGAGATGGCTTGTGTGAATCTCATAGTTCAAGTGTTAGGTCCTGCACCTGGGGGTGCAGGCACAGATACAGATTGGGTGGAGAATGGCTGGAGAGCAGCCCTGAGGAAAAGGACTTGGGAGTGTTGGTGGATGAGAAGCTCAACACGAGCCAGCAATGTGCAGGTAACAGCTTTAAACTGAAAGAGTGGAGATTTAGATCAAATTTTAGGAAGAAATTATTTGCTGTGAGGGTGATGAGGCACTGGAACAGGTTGCCCCGAGAAGTTGTGGATGCCCTGTCTCGGGAAGTGTTCAAGACCAGACTGGATGGGGCTTTGAGCAACCTAGTTTAGCGGGAGGTGTTTCTGCCCATGGCAGGAGCATTGGAACTAGATGATTGTTAAGGTCCTTTCCAACCCAAAACATTCTGTGATTCTACAATTTTACAATATTTTCTTGGAATAGCAATCAATATAACCTCGGAAAAACAGCAATGATCTGTATGTTATTTATTAAAAAACCCCCACTTTTTTGACAGACAGTCGACAATAAAATACAAAACTCATTTCACTGGGCTTAGTTTTTTCCTGTGTTGCTTTTGTCCAGCAAGTGACAATGGCTGTGAGGATGGATATGCTATGGCACATTACCCCAGCTGTTGATTCTTAGGGTTGGAGCACTACCAGTACAACATTATTATTTCAGCAGAGTTGGCTGCATTTGGAGACTTTGTGTGTCTCTCTTCAGAAAAACTACACATTACCAAAGATGCTGAAAAAGCACAAAAGGGTCAGTGAAAAGCATTCCTTCTTAGCACAGTAACCACTAATGGTGGCCTGACACATGAAACAGCAGATGATCCCCTCTTTTGCAAGATGGACACTTAATGTGCATCAGCTCAGACTTTTGCTATGCTGAGATTATTCTACAGTAACTGTAGGATTCTGAAAGTATCTTATGAACAATCATCTTATTCTTATATATTTCACTTAAATAAAGGAATATATTCACAGGACAGCCAGCTATTTTGGTATTTGGTAAAGCTATATTATGACACTATACCTACACTATATTCTAGTCTATATATTCTAGCTTCAAGATGATAACAATCCTGATAAATTGTATTTATCCTGTAGCTCCCTGAGTAATTTTCCCTCTTTTCCAACATATGAGTGAAGCGTTAAGTGGTTTACAATACAATCCATGACAGAAGGCAAGCAGAGTTTCTTCCTGAGAAATCCCTGGCAAGTTTGCATGACTGTTTATCTCACTGGTTATTATTAACACCAAATTATGTAAGAGACATATCCAACTGTTGAAGAGGTCAGTTCAGACAATGTCCTCAAAAGCTGTAATCAAAAATAACAGCATAAAAGGACCGCAGCTAAAAGTAATTAAACTTTAAAGTGTTGAGGTTTAAAGGTTTGCAACAGGAGCTCCATATGCACTGAAGAAACCAGTGGCTTTTGCCTGCTGTTTCCCTCAGGTACAACTTCCATAGAATCCACAACTGAAATTTAACCAAGGTAAATCATGCATTTGAGCATCCATCATTCTTAATACCTTGTTTATCCAGTTATAGTTAGAGTTATAATCCAACATTATAAATTGTTAATCCAGTTTATAATCAGTGACAGAATTAATCTCCTAAATACACAACTCACCATGTAGTAACAATAGTTACAATCAAAGCAAAAGCAAAGATAGACAAGCTTTGGCTCAGAAGCTCCTCATGACCAAAATGTCTCCCCTCCTTTTATCAGCTAATTAAAAAAAGATGCTGCTTCTTATTTGCACCCACGCAGCCCTGTAATGGAGTACTGCTGCTGCTAGGAACAGCCACAAGCTTTGTACTGAACTTGGGAGTCCTTGGGGCAGAGGATGGCCATTTCTCCTCCCTTGCCCTGCCTGACACTTGGTTTTACTTGCTCTAGCTTCGACAGCAATTTCTCCAACTGACCAGATTTCTGTCAGCTAGAAAAAAAAATCTTTTATTTTTGTTATCTGTCTATATGACAACTGACAGCAGTTATGCCATGCGCAATGAGGTATTTACAACTTTAACATAATAATGTAGTGTAAAGAAATACAGGCTTGCAGAGGCCTTGAGAAATGGAGACCCAGGACACATGGAGGTAGACAGGAATGAAATCACATGAGATGGGGCACTGGGTGGGCACTGGAGACCACAACAGCTATAAGCACCTTCCCAGGGGTCTGTTAAAGAAGTGCAGACTTGGTCCTGGACAGAATTGGTTTTAAGGGTAGCAAACAACAAAGAAACTGTATCTTACATACATAAAAAACACCACTTAAGGTAATTTGCTTGTAGCACAAAGCTGCAGACCAGTGAGGAAAGAGCAAAGATATAAAAATGTATTCCCAAAACCACAAAAATGACCTCAAGTGGATTCTGGGGTACAGAAAGAGAAACCATCAACATGAACATCATATAGAGATTGAATATAGAGAAACTGTCCAAGTGGCCAGGAGCCAGATCAGGCAAGCGAAAGGCCAGGCAGAACTAAATCTAGTCAGGGATATCAAAGACAATAAGAAAATCTTCTATAGATATATGTCAGGGATAAAGGCAAGACAAGGGAAGTTGTGGGCCCTCTCCATAAGGAAACGGGAGACCTGGCGACTCAGGATATGGATAAGGCTGAGCAACTGAACAACTTTATTGCCTCAGTCTTCACTGTCAAGGGCTCAAACCACACTGCCCAAGTCACAGAAGGCAAAAATAGGGGCTCTGCGAATGTAGAACCGCCTAAAGTATGAGACTGCCTAAAGAACCTGAAGGTGCAAAAGTCCATGGGACCTGACAAAATACATCCACGAGTCCTGAGGGAGCTGGTGGATGAAGTTGCTAAGTAGCTTTCCATCATATTTGAGAAATCGTGGCAATCTGGCAAAGTTCCCACAGACTGGAAAAAGTGGAACATAACCCAGATATTCAGAAAAGGAAAAAAAAGAAGACCCAGGGAACTATAGGCCAGTCAGTCTCACCTCTGTGCCTGGCAAGATCATGGAGCAGATCCTCCTGGAATCTCTGATAAGGCACATGGAAAATTAGGAGCGGACTGGAGAGAAGCCAACATGGCTTCACCAAGGGCAAATCATGGCTGACAAATTTGGTGGCCTTTTACGATACTACCACAGACTTGGTGGACAAGGGCAGAACAATAGACATCATCTACCTGGACTTATGTAAAGCATTTGACCCTGTCCCACACGACATTCTGGTCTCAAAATTGGAAACTCATGGATTCGATGGATGGACCACTCAGTGGATAAGGTCCTGGCTGGATGGCCAAACTCAAAGGGTTGCAGTCAATGGTTCAATGTCCAAGCGGCGGCTGGTGACAAGTGCTGCTCCTTAGGGGTTGGTATTGGGACCAGTGATATTTAACATCTTTGTCAGAGACATGGACAGTGGAATAGAGTGCACTCTCAGCAAGTTTGCCAACTCAGTGGTACCATCGTCATGCTGAAGGGAAGAGATGCCATACAGAGGAACCTGCAGAGGCTTGAGAGGAGGACTTGTGCAAATTGCATGAAGTTCAACCAAGCCAAGTGCAAGGTCCTACACCTGGGATGTGGCAATCCCAGGCACAGATATAGGTTGGGCGGATAATGGCTGGAGAGCAGCCCTGAGGAAAAGGATTTGGGAGTGCTTGTGGATGAGAAGCTCAACATGAACTGGCAGTGTGCACTGGCAGCCCAGAAAGGCAACCATATCCTGGGTTGCATCAAAAGAAGTGTGGCCTGCAGGGTGAAGGAGGTGATTCTACTCCTCTACTCTGCACTCGTGAAACCCCACCTGGAGTACTGCCTCCAGCTTTGGAGTCCTCAACATAGAAAGGACACAGACCTGTTGGAGCGCATCCAGTGGAAGGCCATGAAGATGATCAGACGGCTGAAGTACCTCTCACCTAAGACAGGCTGAGAGAGTTGGAGATCTTCAGCCTGGAGACAGAAGGCTTCAGGAAGCATATCTGAAGGGAGCCTACAGGAGAGCTGCAGGGGAACTCTTTGTCAGGAAGTGCAGTGACAGGACAATGGGTAATAGTGTTAAATTGGAAGAGGGGAGATTTAGATTAGGTACCAGAAAGAAATTATTTGCTGTGAGGGTGGTGAGACACTGGAACAGGTTGCCCAGGGAAGCTGTGGATGCCCCATCCCTGGAAGTGCTTAAGGCCAGCCTGGGTGGGCCTTTGAGAAACCTGCTCTAGTGGGAGGTGTTGGAGGTGTTGGAACTCGATGATCTTTAAGGTCCCTTCCAATTCTAACCATTCTATGATTCTACGATATTGCTCTCAGCAAAGGGCAATATCTGTCAAGGGCAGTAAGGCCCACCACCACCAGACCCCAAGATCTGCTGCTGGCCCCCAGACCCAATGCACAGTGCCATGGGCAGAACATCAGGAACTGGGGAAGAACAAGTGAGTGCATATAACAGTCTTAATGTCAATATTATTCTTTCTTTAACAGTAAAATCTGGACTAACAATAATCACACTCTTAAGATTTCAGTTATATGAAGAATTAAATTCTTGATTTTATATGCACAACATGCATTTCATCTTTGCCCATAAAGAAGATATGCTTGTAACACCCTGCAGCCTTGCTGTTCAATGGCTATTAAACCATTAATTCTATAGCACCATCAATGCAGTACTAGTATATCAGAAAGAGTAAATCATGAGTGTATCAGGCCAAGGACTGTTAATTCTGCGACAACAGGTTAACACAGAAGCACTTCAGTCTTTTTTATATCAAAGTTTATTGTGCTTTAAATGTAAGTTCAACTGGTTAAGTATAGAACTTAAAAATTGCTATGTTGTTTTGAGAACTTATGCAGACATGAGTGGCTGTGAACACTCAAATCGGTTTCCATTTTTCCCAGGCTGGAAAGGTTTATATTAATATTTGATCTCCCCTTCTCTTACAGTCACTTGAGGAAGTGAATAAAAAAAGCTCGTGCAGATATAGTATGAGCTCCAGAGAATCAAAATGCTCTCCCACCACTGCATCCCAGAATCTTAATTCTGGGGATTCATAGCTCGTCAGACACTGCAACTGAATAGTACTTCATATTAAACCCACTATCTTTTGGTACAGATCTCACGGTATGGGATTAGGACTGCCCTTTTTCTCATGTGTATCCTCTTTCCTTATTTTAAGCAACTTCTCCAGGGCCTCATATTTCCCTAAGAAAGGTCACATTTGAGATCTCGTAGTTACTGCTTGCCTCCTCTCTGATTTCATTTCACTTCCTTCTCTTCCTGCTTCATCTTGGTACCCACATTAATTAATGCTTTTAGCCCTCCAACAGCTAGCTGAGAAACCTGTACTATCCGAGGATGACTCTTGTTAAGAGAAGAAAGCGTGACTGAAATCCAAGTACATAAACGCATGACAAGACACCTGAAGGATTTACAGTTTAAATGCAAACATGGCAGTGCAAGAAAAGGAGTTATAAACCAATGTACACATGAAGAAGAGACAAGCATAGATTAAGTGAACTAGAGGTCACACATTACCTCTTTGAAGCTTAGCACCTTCAACTACAGAACTGTCAGCTGTCAGAGAACTGAAAATGCAAGGCTGCAGGGCGAGATAACAGCACCTGACAGTGTGGATGCAGATCTCATCCACCTGTTTACCCTGGGAGCATGAAAGTAAACTCACTTCACGAAAAGTAGTTGTGTTTGCAAGACAAAACTTTCATGTTTTTAAAAAGATACAGAAGAACTGGTGGTGGTGTGTCAAGTTATAAAATGCAGCAAAAAGGCCAACAATATTTTTTCCAATGGATTAGGATAATTTCCAAGAGGATGCTGCAGCTTTAAAGCTGACTACATAGTCTTCCTCTACATAAAAAGATTGTGAAGAGAAATTAAATAAGACTGGAGGAGCTCAAAATGATAATTCTGTCTGAGATCTTTCAGAAAAAAAGCATCAGACAAATTGTTATAAGCATCAGACATTAGAAAACAATGCAAACATATAACAAGAAACACACAAAACAGAAATACTTCATCTTCTTAGCTACAGACACTATAACAAGAACCATTATCAATGGTTCTAACAATTGACCAGAAACCTAAAAATCCCCCATGAACACAAACGTGCACTAGCACAGGCACAGACACGCACAAAATGCAAGCATCCCCCTTAGAGGCACTGAGATGCAGAGCAGACAGAGGACGCCTGGGTCCCTCTGCTGTCAGCAGACTAGCTCAGTCCCACATTTACACCACACAGCACAAATTAGGGCAGGCATCTGGGGGCAAGCGCAGGCCAGGAGGCACAAAATCGTTCCTATTTACAATCCATGGTTTATATACTTCAACTTAATGACAGAGCACATTCTGACACAGCACAACATTTACAGCTTACTGGAAGAGAGAAAAAACGTTTGACACATAAAGTTATCACATTACAAAATTAACCTAGAGAAGCAGTCTAAGTGCTTAAAAAGAAATTCCAAAGTCTGAACAGGTTTGTTCTCTTGGAATGCTCACCAGAAAAGCTTTAATTAAAGTTTAAAATGAGATGCACGGCACTTTTAACAGAGACAGCTTAGGAGACTTGCCTTACATTGGGGTTCTGCTACACTAAGGTACTTCTTAAAATAGTACTTAAATGAAATACTTCTCATTGTCATTTATCAAAACTCTTTCACTCCATGCACTCAGAGGTTTATGCTTTTTCCTCTCTGTGAAGTTTTGCTATCTGATTCCTTAAGCCTATGTGCTAAGTATGCCAGAAATGGTTAAAAAGTGCCACACATCAGCATCCTTGTCTAAGTATCACAGAAACAAATTTTTATTTGGGAGGGACGTCAGAAAAACTGAAGAAAAAGGACAGCAAAGTGGAACTACCAAAAGAATGGAGGATACCTTGACTGGCACACGAGAAAGAAGCAGCCACGACAAGGAGTGCGCGACAGAGGAGTATCCCATTTTGCAACATGTCAGACTGCACAGAGGATGCAATTTGGTAGATCTACATTCTCTGGGGAAGGGGATGGGAAACACAGAGATGGGAAACACAGTTGCAGTAGCCACACGTGCTGAGAAGTACGCCTGCTTAAATATTGCATGTCACAATTATACACTTTCATGAAGGTTAAAGTAATCAATGCAAAACCAAAAGAGTATCCCCTCAATATTACTATTTGATTCCATATGATTTAATTTGCACACTTTTTTTTAAATTTATTGTATTTCGAAAACCTTATGCAAACCTTACTGATTAAATATACCAGATTTAACCACTGTACATTATTTGCTCTATGAAACTTAAAAATAACGTAGGAATTGGTTAAGGATGGTTTAACAAGAAAAAGATCTGAAAGTATGTTTTTCTTTTTTAGCTATCATGAATTTGGAAAATCTGTACAATATTTTATTCTTGAAAGTAAGATCTAACAAAGACTAAAGTGGCTGGAGAGACTGTAGATGACATGACAGTGCAAATGCTCATATATACCGCGTCTTTGCATCATAATTTAATTTTACACATATGAGGCCTGGAATTGTTAAGGCCGTTTTAGGGACTGAGACATGTAATAACCTTTAGACTTATTTAAAAACAAGTATCTACTATTAAAGCATTCAAATCTTGGAAAGGTTATTTACTTTCAGTTTTAGAGAAGCATTTTACAAAATAAGAGCAACTTTTCAAAATATCACAAAGCCAATTTAAATCCTTATTTAAACAAAACAAAAAACCGCCCCAAAGGCGAAAGAATGCACATGTCATACTGAAAAGCCTTGTGATATGTCCCAGACCCATCACGTTTTCAAGCTGTTTCTCACATTTAATTGAGAGAGACAGCCTCTATGTATCTCTCTCTCAATCCTGAATTCACTGCTCTGCCTCGATTCTGTACTGTATTCTAAAGGCTCTCTTGACTGTATACAGGAAAGAGCTCTTAGTCACTTGCTGTGTGAGTAGAGTGAAAATGTATAAGGGCAGCAGAATATTCAGGGTGAAAATCCCTTTGTACCATATAGGTACAAAGGACTAACAAAAGATTCATACATGAACATGGTCCTATATATCCTATTGTATTAACTGCAAACGAATTAAAATAATTTACTATCTAACCTAAGCATAGTCCATTCAAATAAGCTTAGTATTTCTAAATAAGGCATAAATATTAAATTAGACTTCAATAATATAAAGCAATATATAAGCTTCAATAATATAAAGCAAAAATAAACTTCAATAATGTAAAGCAATCACATTTAAAAAAAAAATCCTTAAAAAGAGCTTTACATGTCACCAAACTTTATCTATGGAATACTTGGACTATGGAATACTTAGATATCTATGGAATCTATGGGCTATTATCACAATGACACACCTACCTGAAGCAGGAATGGTTTCTTGAGTAGACACTACTTCTCTGATGAGAGTTAGTATACTTGCTCTTGCTAGCCACACAGTATTGTGTAGCAGGAATTTTATGATAAGAAATTTTCTTTTAAAGGTGTGCATATCATTAGTCTTTCTACTGAACTTCAGAGCAAACAAAACCTGTGTTAGTAATTTTAAGATGTATTCCTGTTCTTCCTCCCTTCCCTCCCAACAAAAATTGCATGAGAATCTAAGGTCTTTAATTCTGTTATGCTTTCGATGGTTTGAAGAAGGAAACCATAGTTGTATAAATTATAAGAATATGTAAAATTTCTGTTACATTTGTAGACAAAGTATTTACGTACTAAAGACTAATATTTTAAATAGCAAACATCATTTGTTTACTCAAAGAAAAATATTTGTGTTAAAATCAATAGTAGATGCAAATATCTTTTAAAACATATTTTTTCTTAACTCTAAAGTTAACTCAAAATGTTTTAACATTGTTTAAAAGTTCAGAAACCCTGAAATGCTAGGGTTTCTCATTTAGAAGACTTGAATGTTTAGTTTTCCTTTAATCACACTGATTAAATTTTACTGTATTTTTCCCACTTCAAATTTAATATTGCATCCTGAAATAATAAGAAAGCCCACAGAAACTATTTTTATATATCCATCGAAGTTTAATTTTATACAGAAAAAACCTGTTTGAGATGAAATTGAAAAACTACACGTAGGAAGAGGTCATAAGTACTCGTTTGCAGGATACCTGACTCTAGGCAGTATGAAATTAAACCAATATTAAGAGACAGCTTAAAAAAAAAATATGTCAGAATGATTTGCAAAAGCAACCCGAACTTTACCAAAAAATAGCATAATTAATCTTAAACACCTACTTGCTTCTGTAGCCACCGTTCTCGCCGCCTCTGTTTTCTCCTCAAGCTTTTCAACTTGTTTCTTTCTCTCTTATTCAGCTTTTGGTTGAAGGTACTTGTAGGCTGCAGAAGACCAACAGGTGTGATGAATTGTTCCTCTTCTACAGGACTTGTAGGTGAAGAAAGGTTCACCACAAAAGGTGATGCATCAGCAGTAGCACTCCCAGAGGATTGTTCAGTAGCTTCAAAATCATATTTAATTTCTGTTTCTCTATGCAGTAATGTAACTTGTAGCAGTTTGTCAGCACTGAAACTGTATAGGTCCTGAAAAGAACTGCCACATTTCCTATTGGACTCTAATTGTGAGCCACTCTGTGTGTAAACAAACGGATTTTCATTTTGGCCATTGTAAATTGTTCCCATACTGCAAGTTTCATATAACACAGGTGACAAAACAAGTCTCTCTCTGATATTTAAATCCAAACTACGTGATCTTCTGTGAAAAGGTTTTACAGTGCATGTATCATTCACAGGATAAGAAGCAGAAAGATTTCTTTTTCTTCCCTTTAAGGGAAGTTTTTTACTGTTAATTTCAAATCTGGGAGCTCTTACTTCTAAGCAAAGTGCTTCTGTTAATCTTCCAGTTCTGTTATTATTTCTGGCCATGTATGAAAGCCCTTGATTTTTTACTTCCAAAGCTGCAGTTTTCACTTCCTTAAAAGTATCCCTGCTAGAACTGGACTCCTGAATTTTAAGGAGAGGTAAGTATTGTCCTGATGATTCTGAGAATTTGAGAGAGAAGGCTGGCTGATAGTCCGTCCGACTTTTGCAGAAATGTATATTTACTAACTGTCCACAGGAACATTTTGTTTTGCAAACAAAGTTAAAGCCCCCTAAGCAGGCCTCACAGAATGGACAGTGCAGTTTTCCAATTGTCCACTGTGCCTATTGACAAAAAAAGAAAACAACCAACACCAAAAACATTCATTGTAAATAAATGCTTAAGAAATCGCTACTAAAGTTACTTTTCTCCTTTAAAAAAGGGGTTTACTTTTTGTTTTTCAAACACAATAAAAGAGACTTCACAACAGAAAGAAAATCCATCATAAATAATGTTTTGGTCAAAATTATGCTTGTTGCAGTGCTAAGTAACTCTAAGAAATCTAGAACATACGTTTCAAAATGTAAGGGTTTTGAAATATGTTTAAAATTTGTCCATTGACAGAATAATGCTGCAATACTAATGAAAACATTAGATCCTTTAAAGCAGTAAAATCAATTTACCATGTTAATCTGGAGTTGGCAAGCACAGTTTCTCAGCCTAGTCTTCTGAGGGCTGATACATTTCTTGCATACTAAGTACTGTGGAAGGAGATTTCTTACAAAGTGAATAGAGCTTTTTACTTCACTTACCCCACAAAAGCTTGAAATGGTACTTTTATTTTGGTGTATGTAGTACTACAACATAACCTGCGTGCCAATAGCATTAAAAATCCTTAACACTCTATCTTTAAGGAGACAGTTATGCTTATCATTATTTGTAATTCCACGAATTTAATTTCAATCCTAAAGGCACTTTTTCAAAAGAAAGTATTGTCAAAGATCTATAAACTCTTACATATTTGCACAACTATTAGTATTTTCAGTAAATAAATTCAGCAGAATTCAGCAGAAATATCTTTGAGGATTAAAGTTACACAAGAGGTTTGTAGGATCAAAGACAAGGTGAGAAACAACATTATCAACTCCAGTCATACATAACTCTCTAGTGTACCTAAAATGGTTGAACCATGAATACAGAAGCTGCCCAACATTTCTAGCTAAAGTGTTGCTTTCTGTTGCAAATGTTTTTCAAGGTAGTTTGGGAAAATGATTCCATGACTGCCGTGTCTCTGATTGAAAGCTTCAGAAAGTCTCAGTAAAACCAGTTCTGCAGTTTCAGAAAAAAGACTTAGGTGGAAAAAATTATATTTTTTACATGCAATGCAAAAAAAAATTCTCAAAACCCTTCTTTGAGAAACTTACTCCTGCCTTGCAGGTTGAAACCTCAAAATTTCACAGGGTATCAAAGATGTGTCTTTCATTGCAGCTATGAGAATCTGTTTAAATCTAGATACGTTTTAACTAAGAGAAAAAAAGTATCGCAGTTAACATATGCCCGAAGGCTTTCAAATCCCTGAAAATTCCTTGAAAAGGCACAGTCTCTCTCAGTTTATAAGCCTGACCAAGGTGTGCATATGCCATTCCCCAAGAAGAATTCAGCTGGTTCAGAGATTTACTCTAAGACTCTCACACTCCATTTTCCAAATGCCATGGACTAGGCACTAAAATTCAGGGAAAAGCACTCTCTGGCGTCTTCAGTGAGTCTTTCTGATATTCAGACACTATGGAATAGTAACCTGGACCTCTCAAACAGACAGGAGAAGTGGTTCATGAAGGTTAGGGAGGAAGGCTAGGAGCCTTGCAAAGATGTGAAAGCAACAGACAGTAAGGAAGGAAAAGGACATCTCTGTGTCCTACAAGCACAGAGACTGGGAGATGAGGTGCAGCACAAGGGAGTCCAGCACTGATTTAGTATAAGTTTGGCAATGGACTGTGGAAGCATTGGCTCAGTAAAAGAAGTAACAGCCTACTAGTGGAGGAGGTGGTAGGGGGAAAATCAGCAACATCTGAAAAGGAGTTGTGGGTACACAGCTTTAATGATGGACTGCACAGAAGAAAAAATGGAAAGAAAGAAGCTAAAACAAGTTGTTAGTGATGAAGAAAATAAAATGCAGGTTAATAAAGGTTGCTATCAGCACTAACTAGATATTTATAATTATTGGAGATTATCTATACACTAATGCATGCATGAAACCTGATGAGATTGGTTAAGAACAGGGACAGATGGCAAAAAAGAACTGGCTGGGAAGCAGTGGGTTTTTACAGCCTGCAAATAGACTTTGTGCTTATGTAAAATGATTTAGCCCTTGATTCAGAAGTCATACAGGAGAAAATAACATGATCACAAAATTATTCAGAGCCCAGAGGATCTTGGGATAAGTTAGAATTCTTTAAAAAAACCCACACATTTATCCATAAAGCCACAGGATATTTTCAGAGAAGTCAGAAGTATATAAGGCAAGAGTTCCTAGGATATTAAAGGACAAAATAAATGCTAAGATACTGGTGTTCATAAATAAATACATTCTCTGCCTCTGCCACCTGAGTAACATTGCTCCTCTGCAATGCTGGGTAAATATGTTAAACCTTTTCTGAGTAGTCTATATGTTTTCCCAGGTCTACAACCTAATGCTCCAGACTTTCAAAGGCTGAAGGCTGAACCTTTTACAGTTAAAGGTAAAAAAGAACGACATTAGTATTGATACTGAAATAAATTTTACTGAATTAATATAACATGCAAAGAACTGTAAAAAAATTGCATCCTCATGATCAGGCATTCAAGACTAGGCAGTTCTATAATGTAGTGAAACACCTCATCACCCCTGATTTCACCACCCCAAGATTAATCTTTCTGAAACAGACACACTATTCTTTCATGTACTATTGAAGTATGAGATAATTAATTTTAAAAATAGATTAATTAATATTTAACAAAATAAAACAATGAAGGAAGATTAGTTTTCTTAATTTTTGAATGCTTAGGTTTACAATTTTTTTCCTTTGGTATGATTTTCAGGGTGGATTTGCTAAGATCAGAAGTTACTTGCAATATAGTAAAAGTTAGAAACTAGAATCTAAGCAGAAAAGAATGCAGGTATTGTTTGCCTCTCAAAGACAACACAGAAAAACTGTAGTGCAAAAGAAAAACATTACTTCTGTTTACTATATCAATGTAACTACATAACTTCTAGACCTAAAATAATGTAAAGAAAGTACTCAACTGAAGCAAACAGCAGGAAAGTAACGAGATGGCTTGTAATTTCAAATGAGCATTTAAAACTCAATGGGCAGTGACACTGGCTTGTCATCAGACCTTTGAATTTGCAGGAAGATACCTACATATGTCATTCATATGACATAACAGCACACTAAATATAAAAGACATCACATCACATTCCAACAACTGATCTTTTAACAAACCCCCAATACAGTTTTATGGAGCAACATGCTTTTTTACTGTCACTGTCATATGTGTCTGTACTGCAAGAAACTATAATCAAGACAAAGCTGAGATAATTAAACATACTTTTAAGCATTGACAAAATCCGCAGAGGTCCCTGTGACAGTTATTTGGGCAAACATAAATACATTCATCTATAAATGGGCAGGAACAGAATTTATCATTTGGAGGTTTTGTGCATAAATAAAAACATTTAAGAGGGGGGAAAAAAGCCTTTGTAAATGGTAATGGTAGAAGTTACTGAGAAAAATTCCCTCAGTTAGAAGGTCTCTGTAATATATGTGGACCTTGGCAGAAAAGTGCCATTGAAATTTGTTCCCCTTACGTTTTTCACATTTTGAATGTTAAAGGTGCAAGAAAAAACCCAAAAGGATCTACCTTTTCAATGACACATTTCACCCACTCTGGAATAGCTTCTAAGTTCACATGCCATACATTGCAAGATTCCTGAGCAGCAGCTGAAGGTTGTGATGTCTGTTAAAAAAGAAGAATTATTGTATTGAAATATTGTATATTCAACATTCGTGTAAGATTTTTTTGTTCGAATATAGCTGGAATACAGCTTCACAAATTCAGTAAATATATTATTAACAAATGAGAAAACTCAAACACGTTAGTGCATTCTTCAAGCTAAAAATCAGGTAGATGCTGTCAACATTTGTCTATTTCTGAATCTAAGGACATTGGACAGACTCAGCTTTGGAGATGGAGGCGTTTGGAGGTGGTTTAGTTTTGTTTACAAGAACAGACAGTATGCAATTGCAGATCTTCTAAGTATATTCGGAAATTGATTTCAGAAGCACCATCAGCTGGCACAATTTTTCAGTAAAGACAGGAAAAATTGAGCTCTGGTTCATGTGAAGACTGTGGTCAGTACTGCACAACTATGCCACAAATAGTTTTAAATTAACTTTCTAATGCTTGTTAGAATAACTAGCAGATAAACTTTTCAGTTTTTACTGCAATGATGTGACCAACTGAAAACAATTCCCTAAAAAACTGTAACAATTCACCAACTGATACTAAACCAAAACATTTACCTAACTACCTTTTAGCACAGAAATGATACTAATGTAATTAAATCTTTTAATATGGTTTAGAATGTCAGCAGAGTTATAAGACGGATAAAAACATAAGGAAACTCTGGTGAGTGTTAAAGTCTTAAAAACAGTTGTTAAAATTCATGAATATGGAAGAACACTGACTCCTACATTATGAAACTCAATGGAATAAAAGTTTCATTATGCTGAAGATTGAAAGTGGGGCTATAGACAGAAGACAGAACATTTTAGAAATTCCACAAGTGGTGACAGCAGACAGACAGATCCGGTTGCTATGTCTACACTACTGTCTTCCCCTTATCTGTGAAGAGTACCTGCACTTCAACTTGGATATAATTCTTATTTAAAGTGTTTATATCATATTTGTAACTTCAACATATGGCTTTAAGATGTATTCTAAGATTTTTCTCTTTCACTTCTATTTTAGCTATGTCTTTAACTCTTCTCATCATAGTGCAAACTCTGCCTCCCAGTGTCTCAGGAAGTAGTGTTAAATTACCTTTTTATTCCCATAATTAGAGAAGGAACTTCTTCAATCTTGTGCACAATGATGATGGATCTCCCCTAGCAGTTAAAAGCTCCACTGCAGACACCTCCTTCTTTTCACTACTTTTCTTCCATAAAAGGAGTTGAAATTTCATCTGTCACACCCTCAAAAATGGCTTCAAACCATACAAAAAAAGTAATTCTTCAAGTATAAAAAATGAAAACTATTCCAGAAGTTCACACTCTGCAGGCAGAGTGATTAAAATGGGGTTTATTAATAACACTAATTATACCGGGGTCTTAAAAAATAGTGAGTTTGTTTCTAACTCTATTGGTTATATCTTTCTCCAGTGCCAAAATGAGTTGTTGCATTTCTAATGCATCAATAAAAAAGATCAACAACTTCCCTTCTATTTGCTTTTTTCACTTTGGTTCAAGATCATAGGATGTAAACTCAAACTTTTGGCAAATTTGGAAAGACACTAAGTCCTTGTGATTACTAACTTCCATTATAGAGCAGCAGGAAACTGTCATTGTTTTATTCTGTATGATTATTTTTCTGTTTATTTTAATAAAGATGATATAAATTACTAAAAGGTATTTTAGCCTGGCAGGGCACTCCCTCCCCCTCAGGATGGGCTAATCTTCTGAACTATTTTTGTGCCAATTTATTTCCCACTTTTTCAAAATAAAGAGCAAAAGTTTCTGATGTAGGAACGTTTGTCACAGTTCCACTGTAACTACTACAGTGGAAATTAGTATTTAAACACACCTTAGAAATAAAGAGTTCTCTGTTAAAAGATATTAAAACAAGAAATGACAGCATTAAAGCTGGCAAAAACAGAACCCATTTTTATATGAAAAGTGGTAACACTATATACTCTACACAAGCTAGTAGTCAAATATATCACGAATATCAGCTCTCATGTCACAGAACATAAAGGTGATCACTGCCTACTCAGCTTCATTACCATTACTGCTTATGTTGCTCTCTATGGAATTGTCCATATTTTAGTGGACAAAAGAGATTAATTACTAAGTGAGGACAAGCCTAATACCTCTTTATTAAAAAAAAATGGCACTGGAAAAAATTGCAAACTCTCTCCAGATGCTATACTTACTTCAGATGGTTCTTTTCCATGACATTTTGCAAGACAAACAGAATTTGCTATACATTTTCTACATCTCCAGCAACGCAGAACATCAGACTCTTTGTTACTCATTTCAACTTGTGATTCTTCAGCTTTGTATGTCTATCTGTAAAGACCACAAAACATACAACTCAGTTGCCTGCTGAAACCACGTATTTTCTTCTTGCGATCCAGAAGTCTGTCAGTTGTCTCTTCACTATAGAGGAAACTACTACTTTATTCACAAACATCTTCTAATCTTGTGTAGCATGCCACCTAAACATTTTAAATAGCAAAGTGAAACAGTTGTACTCATTTCCAGGTTGCGTACCAAACTAGAAAGCAAGAACAACAATAAAAAAAAAAATGAAAAAAAACCAACCCCACTTCCTCAATGTTTAGACAAAAGACAAGAGAACTCATTTTCCCAGAAATAAGTGATTGCTATCCACATGTTAAATACAAACAGACATCCATGCGATGCCACATAAAAAACAATGCTGATATAAAACCACAGAAGATAAAGACTGTTTTCTCAATATTCCCCTGAAGGCTGGCTCCCCTCAATTATTTTGTGTGGGAGGATCAGTACCACTGGTGCAACACAGCTTTTCACAGATCTGAAGCGACCTCCTTCTAAAACGGAGACCTAAATTAAGACATCCAGAAGGACAGGAAAAGTACTTTTCTCTCCTTGGGCTTTGCTACTATGTTCTGAAGTCTCTGAGCTTCTATAATCTGTTTCAAAAGCATTCCCTTTTCATCATGATTTCTCCAAAGGTCCTCCAACTCTTTCTATCTGCTTCTGTTTTTAGCCCCTTGTGCCAGCTACATGAAAAAAAAAAAAGAAAATCTTTTACATTTACACACTCAACTCAAGCAGTATGCTAGGGTTATGCCTATTCAAAGTGCTAAAGTGTACCGCTCTGACAGGGAGGGTGGAGCATAAAACTTAAAACCAGTATTAAATGAATCTCCACAGTCTAAACACCTGATTTTGCAATTATCTCAACAATTTAATTTTTATTTAGTTTTCACTAACCAAAGAAACTCAGGTCCTCAGCACAGGCTGTCTGAAGAGCAGTTTGATTTATTGAGCCATACAGACTTCTGTAATTTCCCCATTTTTCCCCATGTCTACATTTCCCTCTCCTGCCTTTTTTTTCTGAATTAATCAAGGAAAACACACAAAAAAAACCACAAAGAGGTTATTCATTACTTTTAAATTTATACCTGAGGTCTTCTTTCGGCAGATTTCCTACTTTTTCTACATATGTAAAGAGTCTGAAATATAGTTTGACATGGAAGAACAGAAACAACATTGGCAAACATTAGACTCCAAGCTCAAATGTACATGCGGCTCTTAATAACCTGATCCACACTAAGCTTAGAAAGTGAAAGTAAGGCAAACATTACACCTTTTCTTGCAACGTCACAATAAATTTAAATGATTTTTTTTTAAATTCCATTAACATATTTTAATGTAAGTCAAGATTGCCAGGTAAAAGATTATGGAATAGACACTTACAGAAAAGCAGTATTTACGCTAGAAATCAGTTTTGTTCATGACCAAAATGTGATGATTCAAATGCCTTGACTTAAGCAGAATATCTCTCAAGTTTTTATTAACCTCGCTATGTCAATGCTGCTACTTTTTGTACGAGACACATTTTGAAAGTGTAATGTATAAAAATGATGGACCTCTCTATGAATTACTTTTTTTATTATTATTTTAAAAAGTAAATGCAGGCTCTGAAAGATTTTTACAAGCAGTGTGTATCACTTTGCAATAATAAATGCAGCAACAGACTTCACAGGGTACTGAAAGAATGATTATCAGTTACCACAGTAATGCAATCATAGAATACTGTGTTGGAAGGGATCTCAAGGATCATCTGATCTAACCATTCTTGCCAAAAGCACAATCTAGACAAGATGGACCAGAACCCTGTCCAGCAGAATTTTGAAAATGTCCAGTGTTGGGGAATCCATCACTTCCCTGGGAGTACCTGAGGACTGGAAGAAAGCTATTATCACTCCAATCTACAAAAAGGGCAAGATGGAGGATCTGGGAAACTACAGGACAGTTAGCCTCACCTCTGTCCCTGGGAAGGTAATGGAGCAATTCGTTTTGGAAGTCATCTCCAACACACTGAAGAACAGGAAGTTATAGGAAGTGGTCAACATGGATTTACCATGGGTAAATCATGCTTGACCAATCTGATAGCCTTCTACGATGTTACAGATGGCTGGATGAGGGGACAGCAGCAGACATCATCTACCTGGACTTCAGCAAGGCTTATGACACTGTCTCCTATAATATCCTCATTAGGAAACTAAGGAAGTGCGGGCTAGATGAGTGGACAGTGAGGTGGATTGAGAGCTTGTTGTGTGACAGGACTCAGAGAGTTGTAATTAACGTAGCAGGGTCGAGTTGGAGGCCTCAGACCAGTGGTGTCCCCCAGGGGTCAATACTTGGTCCAGTTTTGTTTAACATATTTATCAATGACCTGGACAAGGGGAAGAGTGTATCCTCAGCGAGTTTGCTGATGATACTGAACTGGGAGGACTGGCTTGCACTCCAGAGGACTGTGCTGCCATCCAGCATGACCTGGACAGGCTGGAAAGCTGGGCAGAGAAGAAACTAATGAGGTTCAATAAAGGCAAGTGTAAGGTCCTGCACTTGGGAAGGAAGAATACCAGATACCAATATACAGTTTAGGGATGGGCTTGCTGGAAAGCACTACTGAGAAGAAGGACCTGGGGGTCCTGGTGGAGAGTAAAGTATCCATGAGCCAGCAATGTGCCCTTGTCACCAAGAGGGCCAATGGGATCCTGTGCTGCACAGGGAAGAGTGTGGCCAGTAGGTAGAGGGATGTTATTCTTTCCCTCTACTCTACACTGGTGAGGGCACAACTATACTGTGTCCGGTTCTGGGCTCCCCAGTTCAAGAGAGACAAGGAACTACTCGAAAAAGTCCACGAAGGGCAACAAAGATGATTAAGGGATTGGAGCATCTCCCTTATGAGGAAAGGCTGAGAGAGCTGGGACTCTTTAGCCTGGAGAAGAGAAGGCTGAGGGGAGGGGAAACCTTATTAATGCTTATAAGTATCTAAAGGGCAGTTTGAGGGAGGAGACAACTGGACTCTTTTCAGTGGTTCCCAATGACAGGAGGAGGGTCAACGGCACAAGCTAGACATAGGAAGTTCCACTCAAATAGGGGGGAGAACTTCTTTACAGTGAGAGTGACAGAGCACTGGAACAGGCTGCCCAGGGAGGTTGTGGAGTCCCCTTCTCTGGAGATCTTCAAGACCAGCCTGGATGCAGTCCTGAGTAATGTGGTATAGGCAATCCTGCTTTAACAGGGGAGTTGGACTAGATGATCTCTAGAAGGTCCCTTTCAACTCCAACAATTCCGTGATTCTGTGATTATTCCAAGGGCTTGTTGTTCCCATTGTGAAAATATTTCCTCTTGCGGCCAATCAGAATCTTCCCAGAAATAACTTGTACCTGCTACTCTTCATCTTTTCCATGTGACTCCTGGTCAATATTAACGACTAAAAAGGTAGTCTCCACCTTCTTTGTAGCCAGTGATAAGGTCTCTTCTATGTCTTCTTTTCTCAAAGTTGAGTTCTCTTCTCAAAGAACAAAGCCAGTTCTCTCAGCCTTTCCTCATATGGCAGTTCTTCCCTTCTCTGGACCCTCTCCAGCCTCTCCACAGCTTTTTTGCATAGCAGGCACCAAAACTGAACACATTGGTCCACATGTGGCCTGAGAAGTGCTGAGTAGAGTGGCAGAATGACTTCTTTATCTCTGCTGGTGATGCCCTTGTTGATGCAACCCAGCATCCTGTTGGCTTTCTTTGCTGCAGCAGCACACTGTTCACTTCTATTGAGCTTGCTGTCCACAAGGACCCCCAGGTCCCTTTCCACAGAGATGCTCCCCAGCTGGGTAGATTCCAGTCTGTACTTCACTCCTGGATTATGTTCCCCTAAGTACAAATCCTTACCTTTGTTGAAATTCATAAAGCTCTTGTTTGCCCACTCTTCCAACCTATCCAGGCAGGTTTTCCTGCAGGGTGGCTCTCCCTTCCAAAGTGTCCACTTCCCCACTCAGTTTGGTGGCGAACTTCATCAGGGCACACCCGAGCCCATCATCCACATCACTTATGAAGATACTAAACAGTGTTGGGCCCAGTATCAACCTCTGGGAGACCCCACGTGTGGCAGGTTGCCAGCTTGAAGAGCCATTTACCACTGGGTGCCCAACAGTGCTGGTAAAGACAGAGGTTAAGACAGTGTTGAGAAACTCTGCCTTTTCAGAGTTGTTAATGACTAATTCACCTCTCTGTTTAACAGCAGGCCAGTATTTTTTTTTGTTTCTACTTGTTGTTTATGTACCTGAAAGACCCTTTCTTGTAGCTTTTGACATCTCTGGCCAATTCAAATTCAAGCTTTTGCTTTTCTAACTGCCTCTCTGCATTCCCTGGCACTACCTTGTAGTTCTCAATGAGTATTCATCTGCTTTTCCATCTCTGACACACTTCTCTTTTGGTTTTGAGCAGACCCAGAACCTCACAGTTAATCCAAGGGGGTCTCTTGCTCCACCTACTTCTCTTACCTTTAAAGGGGGCGAAGTTTTTGTGCTTCCAGCAAAGCAGAAAAACTCCCAATGCTTGCTACCTCCTTTATACTCCATGGAAGCTTCCCACAAAATCCGTCCCAACTAAGTTCTGAGTGAGCTGAAGTTTGATTTTCTAAAATCCAAACCCTTTGACTTAGTATTAACCTTCGGTGTGTTCAGGATCCCAAACTCCACAATATTGTGATCACTGCAGCCAAGGCTATCTCTAACCAAGATATTCTTGGTTCGTGAGTAGCAAGTCCATCAGTATCTCGTTCCTGGTTGGCACATCTAACACTTGTATGAAGTGGAGCAGGAGGTTGGTAGCAGATGCCTACTGTAAGATCCTCCTGGGTGGGCAAAGGCATTCAGTAGGGCTTCCTCAATCATGGTAGTTGACTTCTGTATATTCAAGGTTCTTCCTAACATAAAGTGCAACTCCTTCTCCTCCTCTTCCCTTTACAAAACAGCCTATAGCCATCCATTGTGATCCTTGAGTCATGTGAGCTGTCCCACCACGCTTCAGCTGTTCCTGTGATACCATAACTTTGTGACTGGATGCAGAGCTACATGCACTGGTATACATACACTTGCAGTGGTTGGTCTTCTGGTTCATATCTTGGGAGGCAGCTAAAGAACATTTGTCACTGCTCTGGTCTTTTCCCCAGTTGGTTGCAGTGGTGTGAGCGTTGCCACCTTGGACTCTGCCCCCTGCATCTTCAGTTTAAAGCCCATATCAGCAAGTTGGCCAGCCTGCTGACAGAGGTTCCCTTGCCTCTCCTAGGCAGGTGGATTCCATCCCTCCCTAACAGGCTGTAGTCATTGAAGAATGTCCTGCTGTCATAAAAGCCAAAGTTATGAATTCGTTTGTATCAATCAAACACCTTAAAGCTGTTCTAATTAATTTATTCTTCACAATTGCATAACACACTTCTAGAATGAATTTTATTTCACAATAGTTCACTGAGAACCTCAAATCTAAGACTGTATATTCAAATGTGATATATTTAAGTCTCTGTATATATTCTGTTCCCGTTATCCTAATTATTATAGAAAAAGCTTTTTTGCTATCTGTTGAACAGCTGCTTTGCTGGAGGCTGATGATGCTTACTGGAGTGGGGTATAAAACAATTGGTGATGGACCTCTGAACCAACAGATGTAGGGCTGATGGATAAATGTGCTAGCTAGATTTGAAAGACAAGGTTCAAGTCATGCAAACAAAGGCTGTTGAATGATCACTGGCATTTAAAGTGATGTAAACATCCCCACCTGAACAATATCTAGCAAGCAAGCACTGATTTACTGCAAAATAAAAGCTCTTTTTATTTTTATGTTTTATAAACTATTTACATACATTAAATATTTTATTTCTTCTTAGTTCTGTATAAACCTTTCATTTAAAAATATTTTTTCATAAGAGAAATGAATGTATAATATATAATATGTGTAACAACCTGCACAGTACGGGTTGTATGTTGTGTAACCAAGAATTCTGATGGTAAACTGCATGGGAAAAATACCTCAAAAGGCAAATACTTTTTAAGACTGTATTACAGTACGCTGAAGCAGTCTTCTGGCTTAGGCGAAGTTAAGTAAAATTCCTGTAGTTAAAGTTCTGGATGTATGTGCCTTTTGTATTTTTTACAGAGGACAGAAGCTACAAGTGAACATTAACATACTCCAGAGGTTTCTACATGCTAGAAAGAAGCAAGTAAGACATTTCTGATTTGTCACATAAGCATTCATTTTTATTTTGACTTGCACATAACTTCAACTGGAACTCAGGTAAAACCATACAAACACAGGATTTTGAAATGTTTATATAGTTAAATACAGTTTAACTATAGATTTCTTGATATATTTTAATAAGTTTTTATGTGTCTTGTTTCGCACCTAAAACTTTTAAGAGGCATCTTGTTTATACCTTGCTTCCTTTTTCAGACAAAAAAAAATTGTCAACATAAAGATAAAAAATTCCAATTTGGCACTCGGGAACTTGATAGTATCATTCTCAGTGGGCCTTTTCAGCTTGGCACTGGGCCTTGCTTGTGGTGGCTGTACTGCTTTCAGATCAGTTCCTTTGTTTGAGCTCGTGTTTGACTCCAAAATAGTATGTATACATATAAGAGTGTTAAAACCGTTATGCTGCTCTGTCACCTTTGTTTTATGCCCTTTATATGTTTTTCTATGATTCAGTCCCAGAAGAGCCAGGAGTAGAGGGTCCTAAGAATTCCTTCCCAAGTCAAGAGTTTCGGTTCCCTATCTTGAAAGCCATTTTCTAACGGCCTCTTAGATTCACAACTTTCCCAAACCATTTCATTACCACCTTCTATTAATTTAACTTTCCTCCTAACATCTAACATGAATTTTCTTGCAATTTCCCTTATTCTCTGTGAATATAGAGCCCAGCACCACTTCTCTTTCAAGCAGAACATTTTACAACTTTAAATACTTACATATTAGCTCCCCTTCAAACTTGTGTTTGGGCTAAATACATCGTTCTTTCCCTCTTTGCTCATAGATCATGCTTTCCTGATCTCCAACTGTCAATGCTACTTTGTGTACTCTTTCAAATGGGTCAGCTATTCTTACACAGTAGTGCTCAAATCTGGATGCAGAATCCAAAGTTAACATCAAAATTAAGTAGAACTGAGTAGGCTAGACAGACTATATAACATTTCAAGGGAAAAAAAGAATGCCTTACAACAGTGTAAGGACTAAATTCACTAGATCCCTTTGAAAAAGTTGTTTCTTACCCTTATAAGGGCAGGAAACACTGAAAAATTAAGTAACAACTCCCCAGCAGAAAACAATTTTTAAGTAATTTCAGCACAATACCCTTAAGATTTTCAGATTCACACGTGTTCATCAATATGTTAAAGAAAGAGGAAACAGGAATTGTATTTTTCCTCTCCTCCCACTCTGTCTGGAAAACCCAGAAAGCTGGAAACATCACTGAAAACTAGTGAAACTATTCACAAAGAAAACAACAAAAATAGGTGAAGGATCAAGAAGTAGACATAGCAGCCAGAGAAATGGTATGAAGCTGATCAGCTTCCTGTTTATTCATCACTCCTTGAATGGGATACTTTCCCTTCTGGAATCCCCTCACTAGCAGGAAGTCCCCTTTGATATTTATATCTAAGTTTCGTATACAATACAAATTATATAACATATTAAGCTTCAGTTATTTCTTCTTAAAAAAAATTGCTAGAAAACATATAGTAAAACCCCATAAAAAATTCTCAAACATTCCAAGTAAAGAACTAAACACAAATCCATTGATATCTGTTGAAAACCTGGTATAGAATTCCTTTTCAACCAGTTTGGCCCTCATCCCCAAATACATAAAAATAGGGAAATGAGTACATCAGGCCAAGTGGTTCTCAATGCCTTTGTGTTCAAAAGCCACCTGTGATCCCTTCAGAACACTGCAGCCATGAAAATTACAATAATAATTAGGTTGCAGTGAGAAATTAGGTCACAGAACCTTGAGGGTTAGTTACTGGGATTCTTGAAAACTTATTAGATGGGTGGCAGCTTTGAAGGAAGATGACAGAGAGAAGCAAGATGAGCTGTCCTAGCTTGCAAGTGTCTATACCAGAAGTTCCTGCTCCCAAGAAGGGAGGAGCTGGTACTCTGCTGTACAGAGAAGCAATCATGGAAGGTATTCATGTACACATAAAAACTTGCTGCTAGTTTCTGGTTTCCAAAGTATTTCTCCTTAAAGAGCCCCTTTTAAAAAGAAACACTTAAACAAGTGTTTCTCAATACAGTATCACTCTGATGGGAAGACAGAAAAGAAAGTTTAAGTAACTGCCTCCAGGCTGCCAGAAAAGCAAAGCTGCAAGATGCAGGAAGAGCTGTGCCATCTGCTCCTGTGCCAGCTCTTGCTCGACTACAAACTGTTCTGCCAGTTCAACTATTGTTATGTGATCAGCTTCCACATCATGTACCACTGGGTGATGAGAGGGTGGCCAGCGTGCGAAACTCTCCTGCAGCATGAGTAACGCATGCAGTGAACATAAAAATGGGAAATAATGCTACTTGCAACGTGTTACTTAACTTGCTAAAGAAACCTACTGCATGCTGCTGAAGTCAACAGGTCTACCAGCCATCGCAAGGGAACATGAAGTGTTTAAAATCTCTTTCACAGAGAACAGACCTAAAAGGTCCATAGAAAACCACGGACCGGTGCATCACCTCTTTCTTGCATGACATCCCCCGACCAGTACTGCCTGTTCCATGCCCCTGCGCCTGCAAACATTAACTGTTGTGCAAAATAAAGGGCTAAGCAACCAGGAATACCGTGCCCGCGTCCCCAGGGATCCTGACCGCAAGCCACCAGGCAAGAGCAGCGGCAGCGGCCTCGCTGCGAGCGCGGCTCGGCGCCCGGGCAACCACCGCCTGCAGGCCGGGTCTCCGGCTGGGCGGCCACGGTCGCGGCCCTCGCCGAGGCCCGGCAGCCGCCCCCGGTGTGGGCTGCTGGGGCGCTGACAGCCGGCGCCGGCGGCACCGCCAAGTTAACTCTGAGGAGAAGTCGGGCTTCGGCGCCCCCTCAGGCGGGCGCTGGGCTCGCCCCGGAACGGGCAGCCCCGCCACCCACCTCCGAGCTCCGGGCAGGTGCCGGCACCTCAGCGCTCACCCCGCGCCCCACAACGCCCCGCCGCCCGGCGGCCCCATCAGCCGGGGCCCTGCTCTGGGGCGGCACCTCCCTTCCCTCTTCCTCCCTTCCCCCGCTCCCCCCCCCCGCTTACCGGGCCGCGCTGTGCCAGCCTGGGAGGACGAGGCGACGCCGCTGGGGCGGGCGGGGAAGGGGTTGCGCAGCAGCAGCAGCTGCGGCTCCAGCGAACGGGAAGAGACGGGAGACAAACGGCGGCGGAAAGCGCTCTGCTAACGCGGCGCCGGCCAGGCCCGGCCGGCCGTGGAAGTCAGCCCGGTGGAGGTCAGGCCTGTCGGGCGGCTGCTGTCTCCCTCGCCGCCGCGGGAGGCCGGGCCCATGGCCGGCTGCGGGGCCGGCCCCCGCTGCCGCCGGGGATGAAGGCGGCGGCCCTGGCGAGGCCTGAGGGTGGCA
This sequence comes from Scolopax mira, assembly GCA_004320125.1. Classification (NCBI taxonomy): domain Eukaryota; kingdom Metazoa; phylum Chordata; class Aves; order Charadriiformes; family Scolopacidae; genus Scolopax; species Scolopax mira. Next base: position 61,119 of record BJBW01008190.1, read on the forward strand.
CGTCCTCTCGGCTGCTGACTGGCAGGGATGGAGCCGGGGTGGGGTCAGCCCCGGCGGCAGGCTGTGACAGCCGTGAAGAGGCGCGGCTGCGAGCTACGGGGAGCTGGGGGAAAACTTCTCAGTAAAAATGAGGACAGAAAACGGATGCTCCTCCGGACCCGAGGAACGAGGCCAGACCCGGGGAGCTTACGGTCACAGGCCGGGGCCGGGGCCATCAGAGTCCCACAGGAATCCCCAGCAAGCAGTTGCATAGCGGGCAGTGTCATTAGTACCCCCTGACTGTTTAAAAAAAAAATAAATACAAGGAAATAAAAATGAAGTAAACTTGTGAACCTGTGTAGGGCATTGCTGCAAATTGTGCTGGGCTGCACAGGAGGCCACTATGAAGGCTGAAGGCAGCAGCATCATGGGCCCCCTAGTTGACGGGCAACTCTACCTCCGCAATTAATAAAAGCTGGTAAAAAAGCTGGCTGTGTTTCCCCCTGGGTAGTGTTTTGGATTCTGATGGTACTCTCACTTGTTAAGGAGCTAATGTGTGCTCGGAGCTGACACTTCGCTAATGATAGTTGCTCTGCTTCAAAAACACTGGAAGGGACCAGAGTTATTAGACCAGTGTAAGAAAGGCTGGAAGATTTTCTGAGGGGAAAAAAAAATTCAGAATCTGTCCATTTTTTTGGCCTGTGAAGGTGGTTTGAAACACTGAAACCTCAATTTCACCGTTTCTTCTACATTTATGATATCTAATTTCTGTGATTTTTCTTGCATTTCAAAGTACGTTCCCTGCAGGGCAAGACAAGGTTTTGTTATCAGGTAGGACTTACCATGAGGTTCGGTCTCTCATGGATGCAGAATGCAGTACCACCATTTTTTTTTTTCCAGTACTCTAATTTATCTAATTTTTGGATAAGTTTTGTTCTTCACTACCCTGTTATTATTCCAACAAACTGCCTTGTAACAGAATTATTTAGTCTTTTTTTTTTTTTCTTGGGAGAGAGTTTATTCAGGTTTATTCAGTTCCTTCTATTTAGGGTCTTATTTGTGGGAAAAGTTTTCAAACAACAGTGTGATATAAATATTTTAAATAACATTATAACAACATTCATTGAGGCAGCCTTATGTTTTCCAGTATATACAACTAGCTAAATTACTTCCTACTTGTTTACTCATTTGAGTTTAAAAAGTATAGTTGGATGTAGTGTTTTGGTGTTTTTTTATTTTTATTTTTTAATCAACTGATTACCCTATGCCATGAAGAACCCTTTCTTACCATTTTCCCATTCCATGGTTGGAAAAGTTGTTGTTTTTTGCGGAGAAGATTGTCAGGGTTTTTTTAGTGATTATTACACACAGTGAGATGTTGTGCTAATTGCTACTTTTTCTTCCTGAATGTAGACCCAGTGAATAAGGTCTGCCTAAAGATGTTCACAAGTAGGATGCTTAGAATAATTAAATTCTGGGTTGCTCTGCCATGACTGTAGAGTAATTCTGTGTAGAAGAGACTGATTGTTATTTTGGAATAATTTCTAGCACAGTACGGTGTGCTCAAATTTAAACTGAAACATCTGTTTATGGGCACTGTTTATCAGTCATAAAGTGTTGCAGGTCATAAGGCATTTTCTAGCAAACTTAATTGGTAAAGGCATATAGAAAAAAAGGAAAACGGAGAGATGAATGGAAGAAATAAAATAGACGTTAAAATGACTAGTGGCTAATTTAAGGCTTCACCTTCTGACATAAGAAGTTAATTCTAAGGCAGAATATATATGAAATGTTTTTTACTGAGATAGCCCCTTGAGTCTATGGTGAGCAGTCCAAGGATCAGCGCAGTAATGACGCACAGTAAATCAGTAACTATTTTTTGACTTGCTGTTCGGAGACAGGGATAGTATAGGAGGAAGACTATGCCAAAGGCTGTTTGCAGTGCGTCAGTGACAAACACTGCAGTGTTTCAGTGATTTGTGCATGGATGGTGGCCCATCCTGTTTTCATGTCCATGGCACAGTTCACAGGTGCTCTGTGAATACCTCTATCAAGCGGTGTTGTATTCCAATAGTCACGGCAGGGATGTGTTGTTTTCTTTGCCAATAGTGTTGATGAAGCCGGAAGAAATAATCCTTAGGAGAATGAATGACTCCTGTAGAGTTCCTTTCTTTTATCAAAATGCAACTTCTCCGATAGAAAAAATTACATTTTCTCTGGGTATTCGACAGTGCACTAAGGATACCATAGGCATTAACCCTGTTCTGTAATAGCTAGTCCTTTGACCCATAAGGCTGTCTCCATCAGCTGGGGTCATCTCTGTGACCTCCATATCTATTATTGGATCATCTGTGCTGGAAGAAAGTCTCTTAGAAAAGGGCCAGAGAGGGAGCATGAGGAGAAATGAATGAAGAAATGGAAGATGTGGGGTAGAACTTTTGGGATCTAATACTGAGCACAGGAGGAAATTCATTGTTGCTGTTACCTGCTTTTTTTTTTTGTTGTTGTTGTTCTAAGCTGCTTGCATACTTGAACAGCATTGATTTATGGTAAATCCAATAAGCAACATTGTCTTGTTTCACTCTTCACTATATGATTCATTGTTAGAGAAACTTTGGTAGCACTAGGCATTACAATAACCATAAAGCACAACGTTTCTCTGTGTGGAGATTACCATCTTTTTGCATTTAATTTTCCTTTGAAAAATACAGCCTGTTTTTCAATTTAACTTGTCATTGAAGAGCTTTGCTTATTATGAAGTAAACTGTAAGAAAACGACATTTCTTCCCATTTACCTTGAAGATAATGGTTTATATTTGCAGCTAAGACTCCAAATCTAATTTTTTAAACCTCATCCTACTCCTGTAAGGAATCTAAAGCCTATACAGAATATCCATCATTTAACAAATTGTTTGCTTTCCCTTTGCTTCTTTTTGAAAAACAATCAGCCTAAAATTGCTGTACGATCATAGGCTGTGTTAGAGCTAGGGTAAACATTTTTAAAGTTACTTAAGACTAGATCTTATAAATTCTTAATACTTAAATTCTTATTCTTATTAAATTCTTAAATACTTAAAATTCTTAATACCATTCTCTTAGTTTGTGGTTTCTAGTTCCCTGAAAGGGAATCCAAATCTATGTTAAATGCAGGGAATTCATCTCGGCACTTCAGAATCCTGCTAATCAAGGAATCCTGCTATCTCAAGGCAGAATAAAAGAAAATGCCTCAAAGAAGACACACTCAGCAAATGAGTAAGGTTATTAGATGTGTTCTGCTTATCACCAGCTGGGAACTAGTTCCTGGAAGTGAAAGTGCTCATACAAAAAAAAGACCTAAGGTCACTTTTCTCTACAGCTCATCCCACATTTCCCATAACTTGGGAGAACATACTAGTTACCCAGCTAAAGATAAAAGCATGTTTTCTTTTTCTCCATGGTGTCAGATTCAAAGAATTTAGGATCTGTGTGACTGTAAGGGATGGAAGAAGAGATGTCTGTGCCCAAAGAATTGTAGTACTCAAATGTGAAGGGGGTTCTTGCTGATTGACACCCACAGCCAACTATAGATACAGTTCTGAACAAGGAGTGGGGTGCGAGGTGCACTACTCAAAGAGTGCTTTTGAAGGTGGTTCTCTTACATTGGATTTCTGCTGGTGTCTTCATTAGTGCCCTGCTGAGTAAGGGGTTGCTGATATTAATGCTTTTTGTTTGATCACCCAAAAGCTTTTCTTCTACTGAGTCTCCATTTAACTCATGTAGTGTGAACAGAAATCTTCAATTAGAAAAAAATCTTTAAAATTCTTTCGTTTTCATAAGAACTGACACTTTGTTGAAGAAATAGATAAAAACCATTTTTAATGGATAAAAGCCATCTTTAATATGTTATGGGAATATACCACTTTCTGGATATAGTTACTGTGGGGCTGTTCAGGTTAGTGAGACATTTTACAGTAATACCTATCTGACTCAGCTCTGCCAGAGATGAGCGCCATGGCTAGAGTGACCTGATGAGACTCTGGGAGGACAGATGGGGCCTTGCTGACTGGCAAGCAGAAGACAGATAGTGAGGACTCAGAGACTCAGAGGTGTGTGCAAGGACACAATTGCTAGTGCCAGCCAAAGCACTACCCACGCAAGTACTGTAGGAGCAGATGACCCACTGGGACACACCACCAAGCATTGGCCAATGACTGAGCACGTGGCCCTCACTGCTTATATTTGGGTGATACCAAAGCCTGGCCTAGCCTGGCTCATGCCTGGACTCCTGCTAAGGTCTGGAGGGTCAAGTGAGTCTTCTCCTGGTGCTGGGTTGTACTTTAGCAGTGCCTGTACTCAGTGCCTGTCCCTGAACACATCACCTGTGTTGTCCCTGACCCTGCCCAGTTCAGGCAACCAAGCACCCTGGGGCATACTTGTAGCAGCAGAGGTGAGCTGTGCAGGGAAACATCTCCTTGGGGTGGCCGTGGGGCAGTCAATGGGACTTGGGGAGGTACTGTCTCCACAAACAGAGCCTGGACCTGGTTGGGTGGGGAGTGCTCAAGAAACACCCAAGCTGCAGGGGTCCCAGAGGGTGTTCTTCCTGGAGGACCTGGGCATTTCTTCTTCTCCTGGGACAGTGAATGACCACAACCTCTCTCAATTTTGCAGTGTGCAACACTCATCACTGTGGTGGCAGCAAGGGGGAGAAGCTCTTTGTCCTTAGCATGCTGCAGCAAGGAAACATGGTCACAGAAGCAGAGTGGAGCTGCCCCATCTGCTGTGATGCCCAAGATGATCTTGCTTATGTGGCGCCCTGTGTCCACCAGTTCTGCCTGGAATGCACCGAACAGTGGGCAAAACAGCCCCTTTGCAGGCAGACTGTCAATACCATCCCTTACTCCATGCAATCAGAGACGGTTGTTCAATGCCCCTCAGATCCATTGGTTCCCTGCCACCAGACTGAGCAGGGATCTGTGGGCCCAGTGCCTGGAGCTTATGTGGCTGGTTTCCAGTCTGAGGTCTGGGAAAGCCTTTTCTGGGACTGCTTGGAGATCCTTCTTCAGGATCGTGCTGCCCTGTCTGAACCAGATGCTGCATGGGCCCTGCTGATGGGAGGTATCTTTCACACAGGGCACCCTCAGAGTGAGTCTGTGCTGCTATGGGTTGGATGAGGAGGCCTTTGTCTTGGAGCTGCAGCCCTTCCTGCTAAACCAGAAGATGACATTTGTGTTCCAGTTTATTCATGTCTTATCCAGAGACTGGTGCAGTGAGATCCTCCAGCAGCTGGACCTCCCGGACTTCTATGCTACTGAGGAGGGGAGAACAGCCCTGTGGCCACCCCTGGCCCCACCATGTCCCTGATGTGTACTCCTACTCACACACCCAGGGAGCAGGAGGTGCCACACAAGGTACAGGTGGTAGCAGACCGTCCACAGCTGACCAGGGCAGAGACTGCTCACCTGGGTGGCCCTGATGCCACCTGAAGAGGAGGGCGAACAGCCTTCCAGCCTCTTTAGTCCACAAGGAGCCATGCCTCTGGCAACACTAGGGTACCCCAGAAACAGCTGGGACATGCACTGCCCCCCAAGGGGACCTGTTAGTAATCTCATTATTAAAGAAGAAAATATAACTATGAAAACTACAGGAAAATTCTTAGTCTGTCATTAAAAACAGTGCAGATGATTTTGCTGTCCCCACCCATCATGCTTTCTCCTTCTTCTGGTCTCGTGCACACCTTTCCCCTCCTGTGTCTGCTGCAGCCTGAGGTTGATGGGCCCCCTCTAGTGGGAGGGGATACAGCCCTTTGCCAGGGTGGGGCGGTCTCCAGGTCTGGCCTGTGCCCCATTGCTCATTAGCCCAGACCTGGCCATCTCCATGCCTCAGTCTCTGCCCTGACATGTTGGGGCTCTGCTCTCCTACCGGCCTTTGCTGCTCACTACTACCTCAGTGTAATTGCAACCAATACCACCTTCTGTGCTGGAACACATCTTGATCTGGTGTATCGGTGGCGGTCTTTGTGTAAAACCATGACTGTGCCCTACCGAGTGCAATGATGGCACCATAGCCACCCTGGTCAGCAGAGAAAGTGCTGTGGCACTCATCCTGGTGAAAGCCCAGCTCCAGGCTGGCCAGACCACATCCTGGTAGAGCAAACCTGCTGCTGGCAATGGCCATGTGCTGGGCTCGTAAGCTATGGAGCTCCAGGGCTGGGGTGCAGGAGCAGCCCCCTGGGCATGTGGACAGGAGTCAGGTTGGGGCTCAGATCCCAGGAGGAGAAGAGGCACAATCCCTTCTATTTTAATCTTCCTGGAAGAGGGTGGGAGCACCTTGGGATACCATGGCTTTCCTGAAGGTGTTTGTCACTGGAAAGACCTTCCCGGTGGGATCTGGGTATGTCACAGTTTGGGCTGTTCTGTGTGGAGCCCTGGTGTGGTTGCATTTTGCAGAGCATGAAGAAAGAGCATTGTTAGTCAGGGACTTGGCAAGAACTTCCAAACACATGGAAACTCACAATCAGCCTCTTTTCTTATTTCCTCAGTCTCTGCAAGTGTGTGCCTGGCTTTTTCTGTTGTTTTCATCTCAGTTTTCGAAACCAATGCTGAAATGACAGGCTTCAGGGCTTGTTCTGACCTGACGGTGGAAAAACTGCACAGTTCACAAAATCAATGGAAGTTGAACTGTACTGTCTGGTCTCTCATGTCATCCCCCAAAGGCCTAATGTCTGCCATGCCTACTTTCCTGTCAGGAGTGAGAGCACGTCCTCCCCACTTTGGAGCCATCAGCTGTTACATTATTTCTGGAAGGAGATGTCAAAAATCCATGTTTAAATCAATAAATCAGTAAGAACTGCTGTTTTGAAACCTAAGTCATTAAGTAGCCAAGTATATCTGGATATAGTTGGGAACAATGTGAGCTATTTCCTGCAATTCTTATACCCAGAGACAACTTCCAGCAGTTGCAAAGGTGATGCAGAACTCATAATGCAGTTTGATATCATAAGTAGCTTCCTTCTTTTGTCTATGTAATAAAAAATATGCCCATGAATCAGATCATGAAACTTAAATTACACTGAGGCTATGAACTTTGCTTAGTGTCAAAATTTCTAATGAGTAACAGGACACAGAAAACCTAACTGCTGTTCATAGTGGGGAAAAATTCTGCAGATAAAAATCGCAGAACATTATGAGAATGTGATCATGCATCATGCTGTTCTTCTGTAGGATAAGCTGCCTGTAGTTAAGTTTTATTTCTATCTGCCTTCACTCCCCCAACTGCTGGTTGCTTTGCCAAACCCAGACTTAAAATGTACTTCAGCATCCTGATGTTAAGCAGCTTTCATTAGCCTGGTAGAGCTGTTTCTATATACCATTTATGTTCCATACTGTGACAGATGTGCTTCCTGTCAGTCTCTCAGGATACAGGTACTGTTGAATGAACCCCCCAAAAATAGTAGTCAGTCAGAATGGTTTAAATACAAGACTTTACAAATATGAAAAAGATGTCAGGATTTACAGCAAGCTGATCAGGTGATGGATATTTGACACTGTTCAGCAGAATCTTTAGAAGATATGAGGTAGAAAAGCTGTATCAGACTGAATTTCAAGAAAAACAATTCTTGCAATCTTGATACATGGCAATAAGGCATATTCTCACATCCTGACATGTTTTTGTATATGATTTTATGGGGATAAAGACCAATTTTTTTGAACTTTGAATGTGAAACTGTTACAAAGAGGTGAACTTTACTACAAAGCAAACATCCAGGCACTCCAGCTTCCCTAGCAAATGGCTCTATTTGTCAAGCCTTAATAACAGAGGGATTCTGGAAGGCTGATTATTAAAAAAAATAGTCTTGGCTTTTACTTTTGGATTTTCTACTGGAAAATAAAAGAGCATTTAAATTCAGAGTCTTGTTTATGATGAACCTGTATTTCTAAAAAAGATTTTTCTTTTCACAATAATCAGTCAATGACCTTAATGAATTCTACCATGGGAAAACAAATCCATCAGTGAAACAAGTGTTAGCACATCTTAGGGAGATTAAATGCCTCCAGAAATATTTGAGTTCATAAATACCAGCTACAAATAAAGGTGGGAAAAGTCTTTTCTCATTAAGAATGTGAATTTATTAGAATTATCAAGCTTAAAAGAAGAATGGTTCATCCACATATAAGGCATCAGAGGTTAGCCAGTTTATTAAAAGCAGATTTTCTTCTTTTCAGTTGTTCCCATAGTTTTTCACTATTAATAAATTTGCTGTTCTTATTTTAACCAAACTAAAAAAGATTGAGTTTCTTTTGCCACAGTAGATGTGGCAGTCAAGACACAGCAAAAATACCATGAAACGCAAAATCATTACAACATGATCTTTACAATCTCCATGATCTGTATACTCTTTATAACATAGTATATGTGGCTCCTATTTCCCACATACACTAAGATGGTCGGCTCACATTACTCAAACTGAAAATCCTCAGGGCAGGTGCAGTGATTTTTTTGAAGTGTATCTTCAGGGTTGAGCATGACAGAGACTGTATCTGTGACTAGAACTCTTAAATGATGCTACTGTACAACAGTGGCAATGCAATATACAGTTGGCATGTAATCATAATTTTGTTTTAAATGGCAGTTTTCAGCCAATGCTTTATCATTTTTGACTGTGATATCACTGTTCAGAATGTGCCAAATACTTACTACAGCACATCTTTCTCTTTGCAGAAACCTTAGATCTGTGGCTGTATATGTTTCAATTTCAATACTAGAGTACAGCACAGCAAAATCACTGTAAACTAATATGCAATTTAAATAATGAGGATTATAAGAAGCTGTTCTTTAATTTTAATATCAAGTAGTAAAATCTTTCTATACTTCCACAAAAATATTTAATTCTTCTTTCCTGTTGTAAGGTGAGGTGAAATGAGAAGAGCTATTAGTACTTTGCAGGCAAATTAAGTTTGGTACAAAATTTTCTGTTAATGGGGCTATAGGAAAGCATATAGTAACATTTTACTGTCCTTTAAAGCTGAATTCTTAAAAGTGCATTTCTGGCTTAATAAAAAGGAGAAAGAAAATGTTTTTGTACCATACTGAAAACAGGAATTAATTTAAAACATTGTGAAAAAATATGAACTTAAAGTATCTAAACAGGTTGCTCAAACAATCTGAATAATATAATGTCACAAGTCCTTTGTGCTCTGCATGTTCTCACAGCCAGACAACATGCCAAGGAGACGCTAAGCGATGGGTAAAAGAATCACATTCCCCACCCGGAGGTTGGCAGTGAGACCCTGCTTGGGCTAGTGCCTGGAGAGCTCCAGGAGAACAGTGTGAGAGATTTGTGGACAGTTCTCCCTCCTAGGCACACCCTCGCCCGTCAGTTTCCTGTTCCTGATTAGTCACTCTGTAGGCAGCACATCTGCCTACACTCTGCATGCTTCTGAATGATCCTGAGACACAGGTGTCTCCTGAAGCAACCCCCTGTGGTGTGTAAAAGTGTCACATCACAGACCAAAAGAGCTAAAGATGCTATTGCTGCTCCTGAGGGAAAGAACAACTAGATGTTTTCAGGAGAGTCGTGCCCATAACCATGTTTGCATGTCTTCTGACCTGAGAAATCAAATGTGTGTTTTGGCATGTTTATAATGCAACACTTTTTAAATAAAGCAGAAATGTCAGGAAAAAATTTCAAATTCCTATAAACTTCCAAGAGGATGAACTGTCAATGAACAGGAACATTACTGCCCTTATCTAAACTGGTGTTCCTGCACTAAATTGTCTAAACTGTCCTACACTGCACAGGGTGCAGATTTCTCACACTGTCATGTAGAAAAAGTGCTTGGCGTAGCCACAGAATCCAGGTCAAGGTATCTGCCTTTGTTGCTTCGGTGTTTTCCATTTTTCTCACAACTGCAGTTTTTTAATGCAATTTTTGATATCTGCTTAGCCTGTGCATTTTTTCAGTAGCATTAGTTTTTAAACATTTTTTGTATGTCCCCTTTGCAAACTTTTGTATCTCTTGTCAAGTTGCTAATATTCTTATGTTCTGGTTTTTATCTAGCCTTTTCTTATCAGTGTTCAGTAGTTTGGGGTTGTTTTTTTTTATCTGGCACTGCTTTTCTTCTTTTATTTGCTTACCAGGTATCTGCTCTTTCCATTAAATCTCTCTCCCTCTTAATTTTCTGAGTTCAACAGAAACATGCAGACAGCATCTCCTGCTACCTATAAAGATATGTATGAGATGATTGCTTTAAGTAAAGCAAAGGTACTGACTGTGCTTCCAGTCGGTGGGACACGGAACAGATAGGAAAAGATAAAGCAGTATATTGGATCCATCTGGTAAATGCTGGGTTGAGGTAAAAGCAAGAGGCTCGAAAGACCAGCAGAGGGAGTGATTTCCACAGTCAAGGCCCCATATTAGGGATGCCCTGACAGGTAAGCAGCACCAGAGTGACAGCAGAAGCACTAGGAGCTTGTGAGGAGATGTGCAATAAAAAGAGATGGATAGAAAAAAATATGTAAACTACCTAAACAGAAAGCACTATCTTGAAATGGCTGCAATTCTTATTTAACTATGAAAATTTTGAGTAATTTAGGAGGTATGAATAGAGAAATATAGACTTTTGTAAGGCCTTTGTTACAGTGTCTCACAGTATTCTCCAGGGGAAACTGGCTGCTCATGGCTTAGATGGAATATTCTCCACTGGGTTAAAAACTGGCTGGAGGGGCAGGCCCAGAGAGTGGTGGTGAATGGAGTGAAGTCCAGTTGGCAACCGGCCACGAGTGGTGTCCCACAGGGCTCGGTACTGGGGCCAGTTCTCTTCAACATCTTTATCAACAATCTGGACAAGGGTATCGAATGCAGCCTAAGCAAATTTGCAGATGACACCAAGTTGAGTGGGAGTGTTGATCTGCTGGAGGATAGAGAGGCTTTGCAGAGGGATCTGGACAGGCTGTATGGATGGGCTGAGACCAGTGAGATGAGGTTCAACAAGGCCAAGTGCCGGGTCCTGCACTTGGGTCACAACAGCCCCAGGCAGCAGTACAGGCTTGGGGAAGAATGGGTGGGGCTGCCTGGCAGAAAAGGACCTGGGGGTATTGGTTGACCAACAGCATCCTGGCCTGTATCAAGAACAGTGTGGTAAGTAGGACCCGGGAGGTGATCATCCTCCTGTACTCTGCACTGGTGAGACCCCACCTCAAGTACTGTGTCCGGTTTTGGGCCCCCTACCACAAGAAAGACATTGAGGTACTGGAGCAGGTCCAGAGAAGGGCAATGAAGCTGGTGAGGGGTCTGGAGCACAAGCCTTATGAGGAGAGGCTGAGGGAGCTGGGGTTGTTCAGTCTGGGGAAGAGGAGACTGAGGGGAGACCTTATCGCTCTCTACAACTCCCTGAAAGGAGGCTGTAGAGAGGCGGGGGTCG